>JASCZI010272515.1:0-13785 GCA_036250425.1 Stylosanthes scabra | reverse complement strand
AAACAAGCAAAAAGATAATGCACACATCATGATTTAAACCTCTAACAACAAACAAGATCCGTGGAAAGAATTAATATGTCACATATTCAATCACATGAAAACCTCAGACAATCATCAAAGATTCTAATACATATCAAATCACATGCCTATCTCTAGGTCACATAAAGAAACATGGAATGATTCTTGAATATGTTTGAATGCCTATTTTCTCAAACCTAGCAATTCAAACTTAGAAAGATCTAATTGATCAAACCCTCAAAAGGTCATGACAAGGAATCAAACAAGAAACAAATCAATCATCTATGTGATAAAAATTCAGATTCATATAATGGCACATATATTCAAATACATCATCTCTAATGCAAAGAAAACATATGAAAGATCATTCTTAAACTAGTTTATGCTATCAAGATCAATGCAAAACCAAATTTCATGTCACTTATTCAATCATACATTAATTAAGACAATGCATATACCATCAAATAATATATTTAATCTCATGAACTAGTATAGAAATTAAACCAAAGGTAAGAACCAATTATACCTCTCGGTTTCCTTGATCCTAGAATTGATGAACAAGAAGAATCCTTTGAATAATTAGTAGAACTTGCAGATTTGAATATGTAATTGGATTAATCCATTGGCTTCATAGAATAGAGCTCCTCTTCCTTAATCTTCAAGAGAGTTTAGCCACTCATGATGATGAATGTGGTTCTTAAATGCATGAACATTCAAAGAACTTCAAAGGAAGTATGAGAAAGATAGAATCTTCAAAGACAAGAAGGTAGAACTGAATTTCCTCTTTATTATTTGAATGAATGTTACAAGAAAAGTGATGGAAAACTTCCAAGAACTAGAACTAAACTTGAGAGAAACTAAAGATGAATTCTCTAAAGTAAAAATTATGTAAAAGTTCTAGCTAAGAAAAGAAATCTAAAATTGACAAAAGCTAATGGCATTTTCTAATGTGAAGTTTTCCATCTATATATAGGTGTACAAAAGAGATCAAATTGAATTACAATTGCTTTGGAATCAAAAATCCAATTCTGCCAAGTCTGTGACTTTCCCACGCCTAGACTTTGCTGTCCACACCTAGGCGTGGGACTCTGGAGTGAAGCTTGGCTCTGCAATGGTCTAAATAGTGCTTCCCACGCCTAGACTTCATCTCTGGCGCCTAGGCGTGGGGTTCTGGACCACACTGGGGCTTGGGCATGGCTCTGGATGCCTATACTTGAGCTTTAGGTTGCTTGGCCACGCCTAAGCATTGAGTTGGACGCCTAGGCATGGGCTTTGAGCACTCTGGAGGTGCTTGAGGCTGATGGGCCACGCCTAGGCGTTGATGTCCACGCCTAGGCGTGGGTAGTTTGGCCCTGAGGAGGACTTGGGATGCCTAGGCGTTGGTGTCCACACCTAGGCGTGGATGATTGGCTCCTGGGCTACAGCTTTGGATGCCTAGGCGTGGGGGCTCTGACAGAATGCTCCAATTTCCTTCTTTCTTGCTCCTCAAGCTTCCTTTCTCCATTTTTCCTATAAATAATCAACAAAATACTCAAAGTACCAGTGTTTCATCATAATTAAACATGTTCTAATAATTATAACTATTTTTACCAATTTTAGCATGAATCTAAGTAAATTAGGTGAAGAATACAACATGAATTAGGATGTTTTATCTATAATGATGCTCATGCATCAGGTTCTGCTTTCCTTTGCAGACTAAGTTGTTTGAAAGATGGCGAAGAAGAAGTCATGTCAAAACATTTGTTTCCCTTGTGTGCTTTCTGAGGCCGAGAGGGATTTGTATGGTTGGGTTGACGAGGAGTTTTTTACTCAGCCGTCGGTGGTGGAAGCCGATATGCTTCCCAAACTCCGCCGTGAAATGAGGCAGACGGTTGACCGAGCGGTTGAGGGGAATTTTGTGCTGGAGGCCGCGGGTCTTTCCGAACGGTTGCCTTTCCGGGCTTAGGAGAGTAGGACCCATTTATGGAGTTTCAGAAGGAAGTCCTGTCACGGTGCCGAGTGACGGCCAGTCAGCTCCACCTCAATGGTTGGGGTTTTCTTTGCACCTTTGAGCCTTGTGTGTCTGCATTTCGGCTTTCGGCCATCATGGCGTGTTTTTCTTTACACATACCACCTGCATGCTCCTCATCTCGGAAAGGGTTTTATGTCCTTCCGCGCTCAGCAGGGTCGAAAGCTCTTTGACTCTTTCGAAGAGTCTATCCAAGAGTTTAAGTGGCATTATTTCAAGATTCTGCCTCTTCCTGGTAAGCGGCCTTTCTGGCTTGATGACGAAGATACGCCCTTTCCTTGGGTGTATTGGAACTCTGATGTGGGGGATTATCACATCACTGCGTTGGATCCCCTAGGGACCCTGGCCTTCGAGTTCCTTCAGTCTCTTCCTGCTGGGTTGGGGAAGAAATCTAATTTTAAGTGCCGCTGGATTTCAGATCACAACGATGCTGAAGTTGGGGTGTGTCTTGGCATTCTCTCACCTTTATTTTTTTTGTAATTGTGTACTTGTTTTTTGTTGAGTTTCTCTCCGATATTTTAATTTTGTAGATATCTTACTCAAAGATATGGAGAAACAGTGCTGTTTTGACCGCCTTATGTAGAAGATGAAGGAAGCTGAAGGGGCGGGCCCTCGCTCGATTCTTCCATCTTCCATGGCTCAAACGGCTGCTTCCGGTTCCTCGGCTTCTGTTCCGGCTGCTCCAGTCCCCCACCTCTTTCCTCCTGCGCTGCTAAGACCAGGAAGAAGCCTTTGGTTGCCTCATCCGGCAAGCCTTTCTCCGTGGAGAGGGAGGAGGGTGCTAAGGAGGACCCTTCTGCTGACTTAAAGCAGAAAAAGCGGAAATGAGGTGTTCCGAAATCCTCTCCTGAAGAAGCAGCTCTGGGGGCTGACTCGGCCTGGGAGCACAAGGTCAACCCAATAGACAGGGCGTTCCCTGCCGGGTATAACATCCGGGCTGCTGTGGATTCTGGCCTTATGCAGGGTCCTATCCGCAAGATCCTTGGCCCCTTGCTTCCTGAGTAGCATTTTGGAACTGTGCAGTATCTTGCTTGTAAGCTCACTGCTTTCCTTCAGGTATGGACTTCGTTTGTTTGGTTTTTATTTTTACGGCTTCTACTTTTGGGGTTTAATGAGTTGATTAATGCTGCTTCTTAGGTTGGCATAGAGAACGCCTTCGCTGCTAAGATTGGGTTGGAGAAGGAGCTTGCTGCCACTAAGGACCAAGTGGACGTGCTCACGGCTGAGAGGGACTCCGCCTTGGCCACCCCTATTCTTAAGGCGAAGATTGATTCGCTAACCGAGGAGTTGAGGCTTGCTGAGGGTGGGCGCCTTTCTGCCTTGGCTCATATGAAGGAAGTAGAGGAAGGGACAAAGGTGCAGGCTGCGGAACTCGAATCCTGCCATTCCGCTTTGGAGCAGGAGAAGAAGAAGGTTGAGTCTTTTACTCAATCTCTAGAGCAAAAGCAGACGGCACTGGACGAGGCCGAGGCTGCCGCGGGTCATTGGCGCGAGGAATGGAAGGCTTTGGCCGAGGAGACAAGGAAGATGGTCCAGGAAAGTTTTGATATACTAATGGATCAAGTTCGTCATCTCAATTCGGCCATTGATTATTCAATGATTACTCTAAACACTCGCTGGGACCCTAAGGCTAAAAGAATTTATAATCCTAAAGCTGAGGCCCAGGAGCAGTCAGAGCCTATGGTAGAGGACCAGCCGGAACCTGTGGCCGAAGGGCAGCCTGAGGTTCTTGCAGATGGGGGATCGGAGCCTTTAGTGGAGCAGCAGCAGGTGGAGGAAACCGTGGGAGGAGAAGGTGGGGGATGCCCACTTAATTTTGTAAAAATTTCTTTGACACTTTTTGGATATTTTGTTTGAGCTCCTTTCTTCTGGGGCTATTTGGATACCTTTTTTTGTATATGACGCTTTTTTGCTTTTCAATATTTATATCATTTGATTTTTGCAAAGCTTTTTATTTTAATCGCATCTCATCTCCTGGGTGATCAGTCCGATGTGGAGCGATAGAGCTTGGTGCATCCGCTTTTAGTGTTTGCCCTTTGGGTTATTTTCGTGCCGCTTTTCAATAGGGCTCCCGGGCTCTTTGGCATTTTTTCGAAATGCTCGTATTATTCTTCCATTTGTGTCTTTATAAATGACAATGTAGAAGAGAAAAGAAAACAAGTACTCTTAGAAATAACTAAGTGCTTTTATTGAGTTTGACGGCCAATGTGGCCGGAACGCTTACATGCCTCATTAAAACCTTTCCATCCAAAAAACCCTTGTTTTGCGAAAAAATAATAGATGGAAGGAAAAAGAGTACATGCTACTACGTTTAATTACATGTGGTATCTTCTTAGGTTGGATATATGCCAAGTTCTCGGAACTTGGTTGCCTTCTATGGTACTGAGCTTGTAGGCGCCCTTTCCGAGTGCTTCAACCACCCGGTAGGGGCCTTCCAAATTTGCTCCTAGCTTTCCTTGGGCTGCATTTTTTCCTCCTATGTTAGCTCGTCGCAGCACTAAGTCACCTTCTTCTAAGTCTCTTTTCTTGATCCTTTTGTTGTATTTGGTGGTTAGAAGCTTTTTTACTGCTTGCTGCTTTATCCTTGCCTCTTCTCTGATCTCGGAGACCAGATCTGCTTCTGTTTCCCTATCATTTTGGTTACCTTCCGGGTCATAGGCTGAGACCCAGGTGGTTTGCTCCGCGATTTCTAAGGGAATCATTGCTTCTGTCCCAAAGGTTAGGCGGAAAGGTGTTGACCCTGTTGATGTTTGCTCCGTAGTTCTGTAGGCCCATAGCATGCTTCCGAGCTCTTCTGCCCAGCACCCCTTCTTTTCGTCGAGCCTTTTCTTCAACCCATTCAAGATTATCTTGCTCATGGCCTCAACATGACCATTTGCTTGCGGGTGTTACACGGATGAGAATTGCTGGTGGATTTGGAACCCTTCTTGGAACTCTCTAAACTTTTTGTCCGTGAAATGTGTCCCATTGTCGGATGTTATAATCCTTGGGATTCCGAAACAGGTGATAATGTTATTCCATATGAATTTCCTGCATTGGCTTGCAGTGATTGATTCTAGAGCTTCAACTTCCACACACTTTGTGAAGTAGTCGATTGCTACGATCAGGTACTTTACTTAGCCTGGGGCTTTCGAGAAAGGTCCTAAAAGGTTGATTCCCCATTTGTCGAAAGGCCAGGGAGCTACTATAGCTGATAGCTCTGTTGCAGGCACTTTTTGTAGCTTCAAATGCTCTTGGCACCTGATGGATGAGCATCATTGAGGATATATTCTCCTAAGTCAGTCACTTTTCTTTATATAATTAAACTAAAATCATGCAAAAATAGGTAATTATGTTATTAACTTGCAAACAATTCCATTTTAGAGGTACTTTGAGTATTTGTTGATGATTTGCAGGAAAAATGGACTAGGAAGCTAGAAAATCATGGAAAACAGAAAACCAAAGCAAAAGGCCACGCCCAGGCGCCAGTTCCTCACGCCTAGGCGTGGGACACCAAGTCTCAACACTTCCAGTCACGTCCAAACGTCCTTCTAGCCACGCTCAAGCATAACACATCAAGCCCATCATCCAAATTCTCACGCCCAGGCGCCAGAATCGCACGCCCAGGCGTGAGTCATCCAGCATTCAGAGACAAGCTCACCACAGCCACACCCAGGCGCCCTGTCCCAACGCCCAGGCGCCCTGTCCCAACGCCCAGGCATGCCTCCCATCAGAACTCAGCCTCTAGAATGAAGACAAGGCCACGCCCAGGCGCCATGCATCTACGCCTAGGCGTGGGAAGCTTTCCAGCCCAGCAAATCCAGCACCAAGGCCACGCCCAGGCGTGTTGTACCAACGCCCAGGCGTGCTGCACCAACGCCCAGGCGTCGGACTTCAGACCAAGTCCAGAAGCCAAATCATCTATGACTCACGCCCAGGCGTGGAGCCTGATGTACAGGCGTGAGTCAGCCTGTCTAGCTGGCAGAAAGTCTTATCCAAATGTAATTTCATTTTGGATGCATTTGTATTTCATTTTCCCATGATGTATACTTATAAATAGATGGAAAGCTTCATTAGAAAGTAACTTTTAGAACTTTTAAGATTTTTACTTACATCTTTAGATCATCTTACACTTAGAACTAGTCTCTCATAATTCTCAGAGAATTCATTCTTAGTTTCTCTTAGAATTTAGTTCTAGTTTTCTTTGAAGTTTCCATCACTTTGTACTCAGTCATTTTCAATTTAGTAAAAGAGGAAATTCAGTTTACATCTTTTTCTTTCTCTTTCTCTTTTAAGTTCTTTGAATGTTCATCATTCAAGAATCATCTTCATAGCTTTCTTTCTTTTAAGATTCATAGTTTTTATGAATTCAAGATTCATCTTCAATATTTCTTTTGAGTCATTCATCATTATGAGTGGCTAAATCCCTTAAAGATTAAGGAGGAGGAGCTCTATTCTATCAAGTCAATGGATTAATCCAATAACATATTCAAATCTGCAAATTTCTATCAACATTCAAAGGATTCATCTTGTTCATCAATTAGAGGATCAATTCCAACCGAGAGGTATAATGGATTCTCACTTTGGTTTAATTTCTATACTAGTCATGAGATTAAACATATTATTTTATGCATTGTCTTTGTTGATGTTTGATTGAATAAGTGACATAAAATTTGGTTATGCATTGATCTTGATATCATAAACTTGTTCAAGAATGATCTTTCATGTGTGTTCTTTGCATTAGAGATGATGTTTTGAATATATGTGCCATTATATTAATCTGAATTTCTATCACATAGATGAGTGATTTGTTTCTTGTTTGATTCTTTGTCATGATTGTTTAAAGATTTGGTTATTGACGAATAATTGATCTTTCTTGTTTTGAATTGTTGCATTTGAGAGAATAGGCATTCAAACATATTCAAGAATCATTCCATGTTTCTTTATGTGACTTAGAGATGAGCATGTGGTTTAATATGGATTAGAATCTTAGATCATTGATGAGGTTTCTTGAGGTTGAATAAGTGACATTTAATTCTTTCCAAGAATCCTTGCTGGTTGTTGAAGATTTGAATCATGATGTGTGCATTATCTTTTTGCTTGTCTGATTAGTCAAGAGATTGATGATAAGATAGGTTAAAGAGAAACTAGATTGCTAAGAGATTAGGATTTAGTTACACTAGGATTCATGGTGAATAGAGTATATAAGTGCAGGAAATTATTAGTAACTATTGGATTATGAAGTTTTGTTTATGAACATCTCCAATTCCTTAATCTTGTCCCTTTTCTTTGATAGTTCTTGATATTAGTTTGCAGTCATATAGTTAATACAATTAGTAGTTTTTCTTGCTGGTTTTTTGTATTTTCCTTTAGTTTGAAGATGTTGTATTAATTTCATATTAATCAATTGGATCTACTTAGAGGATTACACATTGGAAATATTGGTTAATGCCCTTCTCCTCGTTGGGAACGATAACCCACTCATGTGGTATTACTTGGGATCCGATACACTTGTCGGAGTGTTGTGAATTCTTTGTTTGAAAAGATTTCTCACATCAGCACCTCTGGCACTTTTCAACGTATTCCTTGGCGTTTACTTTCATAGTGGGCCAATATATGCCTGCTAGTAATACCCTTCGCATGAGAGCTTTTGCTCCTTGATGTTGCCCACAGGCTCCTTCGTGTGCTTCCGAGAGGATTCTCGGAATTTTGTCTTCTTCCACACACTTTAAGAGTGGGGTCGTGATTCCTCTTTCGTATAGTTTTCCGGCTACCAGGGTGTAGTTCATTGCTTCTCTTCTCAATTTGTTTGCCTCGCCCTTGCCTTCGAGGAGGGTTCCGTGCATGAGGAATTTTATGATGGGGTTTCTCCAACTCCCTTTTTCGATATGGACAGCACGGTTTGGACTTCATCTGTGGATGGTATTTCTTTGGTGCTTGCTAACTCCCTTTTCCTCCGCCTGGTTTGGTGCTTGCTAACTTTGACAAAGTATCTGCCCGATCATTCTCCTTTCGGGGGATGTGCTTTATTTGTACCTTTTGAAAAAGGCTCAGCAATGTTTTCGCTCTTTCTAAGTATTTTGCCATTTGAGGATCCTTGGCTTGATAGTTCCCATTGACTTGGGAGGTTACCATCCGGGAATCAGACCTGATTTCTAACTCGGAGATTCCAACTTCCTTTGCTAACTTTAGCCCTGCTATGAGCGCCTCGTATTCTGCTTGGTTGTTGCTTGCTTAAAATAGGAACTTTATGACCATTCCAATGGCTACGTCTCTGGGTCCTTCGAGCAACACACCTCCTCCACTACCTTTTTCATTTGATGAACCATCTACATGTAAGATCCATGGGATGTTGTCGTCAGCCTAATGTTTGAGAGTGAGTTCGGCTATGAAGTCTGCCAATACTTGTCCTTTAATTGTTGTTCTTCCTTCATAAGTTATGTTGTATTCTGATAGCTCAACGAACCAGGCCAGCATTCTTCCAGCGAGATCTGATTTTTGGAGGATTTGTTTCAGCGGTTGGTCTGTCTTTACCATGATCGGGTGAGCTTCATAATATTGCCGGAGCCTTCTAGGGGCCACGGTGAGGGCGAAGGCCAGCTTTTCCAGGTTTTGGTACTTCAGCTCCGCTCCTTGGAGGGTTTTGCTTAGGAAGTACATCGGTTCTTGCACCTTCCCTCTTTCCTGAACTAGTGCTCCGGCCACTGCCTCTTCGGTGGCGGCTAAGTAGAATACCAAGGGCTTTCCCTCTTCTGGCTTGACCAAGATTGGTGGCGCCGCTAGGTAACTTTTCAAGCTTTGAAAAGCATTTTCACACTCCTCCGTCCACTTGAATTCTACCTCCTTCTTCATAAGCTTGAATAGCGGAGCTGCCTTTATCGCAGAGACTGGGAGGAATCTTGAGAGTGCTGCTAACCTTCCGGTTAGGCTTTGCACTTCTATTAGCGATTCCGGCTGCTTCATTGAGATGATAGCCTGGCACTTTTCCGGGTTTGCCTCGATTCCTCAGCTAGTTAACATGAAACCGAGGAACTTTTTGGCTTCGACCGCGAAAGCGCACTTTGCCGGGTTGAGTCGCATCTAATGTTCTCAGAGCTTGTTGAAGACTTTCTCCAAGTTTGGGATGAGATCTTCCTCGGCTTTTGTCTTGACCAGCATGTCTTCCTCATAGACTTCCAATATGCCTCCTATCAAGTCTTTGAATACCTTGTCCATGAGCCTTTGGTAGGTGAAGCCTGCGTTTTTCAGCCCGAATGGCATCACTTTATAGTAAAAGTTTCCAACAAGGGTGACAAACGCCCCGCGCCGATCTCGCGACCGGTTCAGATTTTCTTAATTTAAAAACAAAAATTCGTTGTAGAGGAATCCAAACCAGCGATGAGATTGACAACGGGGTTGTCAACAAGAAAGGTGTCACAGAGTTGCAACCAGTTTAAAATACTGAGTATTGAACTCGGGTCGTTCTCCCTAGGAATTGAAATATTGTGACTTGTGCTTGGTTGTGAAAATATTGGGGTTGCAATGGTGAGAGTTAAGAGCAAGAGCAAGAAAGAGTTAGATAAAACTGATGATAATAAAGGGTGTCTGGTCTTGAGTTGAAGTATAACGTGTCCCTATGATCACCACTAATCTCAATTATGAATGGTTGTCACGTAAGACACAAGGCCCATTTTGTCTAATGGTCGAATGGGTGGATTTAACCCCGTTCCAAAAGTCCTCGGCATACACAATAACGTAAAACATTGGTATTCGGTGAACTCGAATAACCCATCAAATTTGCATCGTTAAGGTTCTCCCGTTATTGGTAGGGGCGTAGCGTTAACAGAACAGTTTTAACCCCGGCCTTAACACATTCTTATCCTTAGGGATTACTGGCTAAGATCATCCACACTTTAACCCATGACCAAGGCACAAGAACACTACTCCATATCTATAAGAAACAAAATATCAAACACTTGGCCAACGTAGTAAAAAGACATGGTAAATAACTATGGAAATGAGCAAATAAAGATGATCAATGAAGTAAATGAGCGAGAGAATCAACAATTATAACTATTAAAGCAAGTAAATGACAATAGATCATAAATTCCAGCAAGATATGAGCAAGATAACAAGAACATAAAATCAAGAATTGGTAAATAGATGAAGAGATGAAAATAACAAGTAAAGATTATATTAAACGAGCAAGAGTAGCAATTAACAAGCAAGTAAATACTGAAATTAACTAAAAGTTTGGCTGGTGATGGCTGAAAATGGTAGAAGAAAATAAAGAACCTAAGAGAGAAAATGAGAGGTATGAAGAACACTCCCAAAAACTCTCTAAAACTATCTAAAAACTACAATTGATCCTAATTGTGAGAGTGTGGTGAGAGTATGCCTTGTGCTTCAGCTGTTCTCCCTCCATATAGGTTGAATTGGGCTTCAAAGAGGCTAGGCCTTGGCCTGGAAATGTGAAATTCCAATTCTGGCCTTCATTTAATGTGTTGCAGCAGCGTAAAGTTGCGTACGCAACATTGGAGAACTGGATACGCAACTCTTGTCCAAAAAGCTCCCCGAAGGCTTCAGGGGAGGAATTTGCGTATGCATGTTTGAAAGTTGTGTACGCAACTTGGTCTGAACAGAATCAAAAACTGCTCTTTGTTCCAATGTTGCGTGCGCAGCTTCGCTAGCAACTTTACTAGCAACTTCCTCTGTTTTTGGCTTCTCTTCATGAATCCGTTGCTTCCAATGCCTTTCTTAGCCTTTCACATGCATTTCTCAATCCCTAAAAACCCGAAATACACTAGCAAACATATCAAGGTACCATGAGGGATGAGGTTTTATCAATTTCACTCAATTTTAAGGCTAATTTAGCATGTATTTCCCAATCAGAACAAATATAGCAAAGGTTCACAAACATGGTTATTCACAAGCAATTATGCGGATTTAGATCGATAAACCCATCAAATATAACACATATTTTATCATGAAATATGGGTTCATCAAGGGGTGATGAAAGCTGTCTTTTCTGCGTCTCCGGGGTACATCGGAATCTGGTTGTACCCAGAATAAGTGTCCATGAAAGATAAGAACTTGTAGCCCGAGGCTCTATCTACAAGACTGTCAATGCTTGGAAGCGGATAGGGATCTTTTGGGCATGCTTTATTCAGGCTGATGTAATTCACACACATTCTCCATTTTTCGTTGCTTTTTGGGACCATCACCATGTTGCTAAGCCAAGTGGGGTACTTTACTTCCCTGATAAATCCTATTTCCAGCAGGTTCTGCACCTGCTTTTTTACCCCAGCTGCTTTTTCTAGGCTCATGCGCCGCAGTATTTGGGCTACCGGCTTGCTTCCGGGTAGCACAAATAACTTATGGTTGGAAATATTTGGGTCGATTACCGGCATCTCAACTGTTGTCCATGCGAATAAGTCCACATTCCTTCTTAGGAAGTGAGTTAGTCCTGCTTTTACTTCATCCGACAGGTTTTTTGCTATCATTGTAACCTGCTCGGCTTTTGGTCCGATCTGTACCTTGTCTAATTCTCCTTCTGGTTTTGGCATTTCCGGAATCTTTCTTCCCGGTGGCTCAAGGTCTACGAGATGGATCTTAGCAGTTGTATCTGGTTTTATAGATCTGGGGAGCTGCTCTTTGGAATCGTGCAGTGTGGCGCCGTGGCACCTTTCTGCTTCCGAGATGTCCCCTTTGAGTACTCCAACTTCACCACTGTCGGTGATGAACTTCATGGTGAGAATAGATGTGGCGACGATGGCTCCTGCTTTGTTCAAGGTTGGTCTTCCAACAATCGCGTTGTACGTGGAGTTGTGGTTCACCACTAGCCATCGAACTTTTACATTCCTTGTATCCGGGGGGTTTCTGATGGTGACCCATAGGCTGACGAAACCATCTGCTGTTACCCTCTCTCTAGAGAATTCGACTAAGTCGTCGGAATGAGCCTCCAAATCTCTCTCGGCGAGCCCAAGTGCATTGAAGCACCTTCGGAACAGGATGTCAGTCGAGCTTCCCTGATCTACGAATACCCTTCGGATCTTGGTATTGATGGTGGATGTAGAAATCACCAGCGGCTGGTTCATGCTGTTGGTTGTTTGTTTGATCTCTTACCAGGAGAAAACTACCGCTGGGGGTGGCTTTCCTGCTAGAGTTCTTGGCATTACCTCCACTGCTAAGCATGAGTGCCGGCTTCTTTTTGCTACTTTCTTGGAAGGGGGATTTCCCTCTTCCGGGATTCCTCCTGAGATCATTGCAATTTCGCAGTGTGTACCATGATCTTTGGGCTCATCTTTCTTCTTATCAGCGTTATTCTCTGGGCTGTTCATCCGTTGTCTGACTCTTCTATCATCATCTCTTTGCTTGTATCTACTGGTGTATTCATGAAATTTCCCATTCTTCAACCCTTGCTCAACAAAATCGAGAAGGTCTCTACATTCTTCTGTGTCGTGCCCGTTTTGCTTGTGGTATTTGCAATACGAGCTTTGGTCCCCTCTGTGTACATTCTTTATGGATCTCGGTGCTGGCACCCTTTCGACCTGAGATACCTCGTGAAAAAACTGAGCGAGAGATACGCTGAGGGGGTTATAGTATGACCTGTTGGACCTTTGCTCCCTCTGTCCTCTTTCTTCCCGGAAGTGATCTTTCCGAGGATTATCCTTCTTGTTCCGGTCAATTTTTACGACAGTCTGACCTTCTTCCTACTGCAGGTAGTCATGAGATCTTTCTTGGATTTCCTCCATTGTCTTTGGTGGCCTTTTAGTCAGACTTTTCAGAAAGGGTGTGTCCTCTCTTAGTCCTTTGACCGAGGCCATCAGAGCCGCCTGCGATTGTAGCCCTTCAATCAGCGTGCATTTCGTGTTGAAACGATCCATATAACTCCGGAGGGTTTCTTCATACTTTTGCACAACCGAGTACAAGTTCAGGTAGGTTTTCAGAAGTCTCCAACGGGTTGTGAAGTTCTTCATGAAGCTTTCGGCCAGGTCGGAGAAGCTCTCAATGCTATTACGTGGGAGGAAATTCAACCACGTCAGGGCATCTCTCTTCAGAGTTATGGTAAAGGCTTTGCATTATATGGCATCGAAAGCATTCAGGAGCAGTATCCTATTTTCGAAGGCATCCAAGTGATGCTTCGGATCTGTAGTTCCGTCATAAGGCTCGATCTCAACGGGATATTTGAACTTCTTAGGGTTTACTTTTCTCTCATCCGGGTATCTTACTTTTCTCTCATCCGGGTATCTTCCGCTAGGATATGAGGTGAGAACGGGTGCTTACTTTTCTCTCATCCGGGTATCTTCGTTACCACAGTGGATGGTTTCCACGTGTGGTCCTTTTATTCTCCTGTTTTGCTATCGTCGTCCACAGGGATCGAAATTTTGCCAGTCAGCTTTTCCGATCTATTTTTCTCCCGCTTTTCTGCTTCATCGAGGATGGCTTGCTGCTTTTTTGCCAGCTCTTCCGCCCTCTTCACTGCTTCCGTAGCCATCGTAGCCTCTCGGGTTTGCCTCTCTAAAAGTTCCCTTAAGGCTGCTTCCAGTTGCTAGATGGTTTGGTTTATCTAGTCGATTTCTTTTTCTGGGGTCGGCAGTGGCTGACTGCTCTCGCCGGCTCCTTTGTTGTTGATCGAGATTTCCTCCATCTTCCGCTAAAATCCTTGACACTATGCCTCTTTTCTTTGAACGTGAGGTGTAACATCCCAACTTCTAGCACGTCATGACCAATGCTAAGAGTTAGGTTGTCACGACCTCTAACCCTAGTACTCATATTATTTAATATTTTATAAGCCTGTC
>JASCZI010272514.1:11533-32129 GCA_036250425.1 Stylosanthes scabra | reverse complement strand
CATTCATCTTCCTTACACTTCATTATAGAGTTTCCTTCCAGAACCTAACTGACCTATCAGTTCCACAGGAAATAAAGGCCGGCTCTACTGGGGAGTGATCGATCCATCGGGGCGCGCCAACATGATTAGAAGGCCACTTTGCTACTTTTTCTGTTGTCATTGCATCCCAGATAACAATCTGCAATGCACCCCAGATCCTCAAATAAGATCCAGTTAATAAAGATAACATCACACAGTAGATGGAGCTAAACTAACCTCATTTTTCAGTTCATCAATGGAAAGTATAAACTCTTCAGTCTCATTAAAAACTGCCTGCAAAAAAGGATGGAATTGCCTCGTGAACTTAGGTGCGAGCACTCGACAGTTTTGGACGGAGATTCTATTTTAATTGCGACATAGCATAGCTCCCAATGCACCATTATATGATAAACTTACAGATAAGCCATAAGCATACATCTAAGCTCCCATAGAAGATCTTTTATTTGCAACCTCTTGTGAATAAATAAAGCAAAACATTTTCAAACAATTTCTCTCTAATGCATAAGAAAAACCTAAGTATATGAATCACTAATACTGATGAATTGGCTCGTTAGCACGGAACTGAACACTATTAATATTTTTTTTTAAATGCTAGAAAGTTTTTTAAAAAAACGTATTTATACCTGGCACCTTAGCTGAGTATGCATGGCTCCAAGATATTGTTTGACTAATCTTCCAGAACCGACTTCCCAAAGCTTTATGGTAGAATCCTTCCCGGACGAGAGCACAAACCTATAAAGTTAAAAGTTATGTCGCTACAACGATCAAAGCCTATCAGGACACTTTGGCAAAGTGTAACAAGTTGACTAATGGCCATCTGCAGCAACATCCATGAGGCCCATCATAAATTCAACAAAGTAGCACGGAATGCAATACCTTCGGCAAATACTTGAGCAAAAATTGCTTTGATCAATTTAAAGTATAAAACACAAGCAATGTAAATTTAAGATTGTTAATTCTGATGTTACATGTTAGTTGAAAAGAATGCCACGGTTGGAACTACAAAGGAAGTGCCTACTTCAAAATCAACAAATCACATCGAAAATTCAAAACCTCTCGTCATTTGAACTTCGCAACACGTCAAAGGTTAGAACTAATAACTGACCCAAAATAAAACTATACCTTTCATCCTTTGTAAAAATTGCACTCGTAGCCTCAGCTGTTCCATGTGCTCCAGTTATTGAGCGCACACAATTGGCAGTGATGCCATCCCACAACCGAATAACACCATCTTTAGATGCTGTAACATACATGGCACCTGTACAAGAATATCTGACCTATAAAACAGAAAGAATTCATTAACATCACTATAGAGGCAATAGAAGAAAAATACAGGTACACATAGTTTGTTAACAAGAGAAATGACATGCCTGGTTTATGGCTCCATTTGGGCCAACCTCAGGGACGTTTGCTGATAGATAACACTGAAAGGTATTTATATCATACAAATGTGGAATTGCATGATCAGTTCCTGTCAGAAATTGATATTGTTATCTGAGTTTTTTGTGTGAAAAAATCAACAAAGAAAATGACACTAATTGGAAGGTAATCTACAAAGAACGCATGGTTTTTGGTCAAACTCTCAATGTCTGTAAAGAGAAAATCATTCAAATTGCACATAGTTATTACCGAAGCTCCTAAATAAAAGTGGATTTGCAAATGCATGAGCTATTGTCCAAGTGCATTGAGAACGACCGAAAGCAGTTCACACAATTAAGGCTTGGCTACATATAGAAAACATTTGACAATTGAGGGTGAACATGATGTAAACTGAAAAAACATAGCTTGACACTTCATCATTCAAACTACCACCTAGGTGATGAGATGATATGACCCGAGAAGACTCTAAAAAGAAAACAAGGTAAACTGAATAATCTTAAAAACAGCAACAAGTCACAAGAGCTAGGGAGTAATTTGTGGTTGGCTTATACTTTTATCAATTTTATTTTATGAAAAGAAAATGGTGCAACTAGCATAAACAATAATTAAAAAAAAAAAGCTTCAGCAGGATATGTTTGATATTTGATAAACTTAGATACCTGCAAGAAGAAAGTCTCCAGAAGGATGAAAAGATACAGATCGAACATTGTGTGTATCCTGCAGAACAAAATTTAACAAACTTAAAGTTTCTAAGTGATTCTTATATTTGCTCATTTGTTGCTAAAGCTTAAATATAGGAAACATATGATGGCACCACCTGTATAACCCTGTATGCTCTCTTTGCATTGGTCTTAGAAATATCAAAAAACCTAAGCAAGATCAAAAGCTAGCATGTCAAATTGAAAAAGCATTTCCAGAATACCAAAGACAAAAATATAAAAAGGAAAAGTTAACTGCTTGACTCTCCCCTTCTGTAGTAGTTACACACGACACCCTACTTGAGGAAGTTGGTACGAAATTTTGAAAAATAAGCAGGGAGTCATGTGTAATTACTGCATATTGTCTAACTTCCTAATAAAAAGCAGATGAGAAACATATTACAGAACAAAAGTTACATTGTAATACTGCATGAGATCTTACTTCATTGTTTGATCTTTAGCTCCAGAAACCAAGATGGTACCTTGTGGATGAAAATCCAGATCATTTATGGGCTGCATTTCATTATTTATACAAATGAACAAATTTGTAGCACCATTCTATAATATTTGCAGTTTAAAAAGTAAATGCCAAATGAAATGAATGAAAAGAAGCAGCTACCAAAACTTATTGATATTAGACGAAGATAAATGCTGATAAGAAATATGTTGCCGTAACAAAGATAGACAAATGCTGATATCTTGATAAATAATGTTGCTTTGTTAGGTAATTTATCAAGTCTCGGGAAAGAAGTATGAAATGCAATGGAACTAGGGACATGTAAATATACCTGTGTATGGTCATAAAATGTTCGAATGACAGGCCGCACAGGGCCATCCTTTGTATCCGGAAGTAACATTTGCTTGATCTTTGAAACCTGTCAAAAAACTGAAAGCATGAGTACAGAAGTTGTTCATGAGGAAAAGCAAAACAGGTGACAACAAATCAGCACCTCAAAAAGCTTTATTGATGTATCTGCACTACCAGTCGCAACAAACTTCCCATCTGGACTAAATCTAGCACATCTGGCAATATTCTAAAAATTAAGCCAATCAGTCTAGAAAAACAGATAACTAGAAAAAAAATGCTTTCAGTAGGGTTTGCATAGTACTTTGAATTGTTAGTGCAAGATATGTGTATTTCATTAAAGCATATTACATACCTTGTGCTCTGAAAGGTGTCGTGTCTCGTGCTTAGGAAAGCCTTTTGACGAACCTTTTATATCTGGCACAGCACTGTTGTAAAAGATATCAGCTTTTAGTTATGTGAATTTCTCTCTTTTGCGGGCTGTGTTATAAGAGCATATCACCTATATCCAAGTTTCACTTTGAGAAATGAAGGAACTTAAAAGTAGTTAAATGATACTTTAGAAGAAGTCTATATTAGTCTAACGATGAGTCAATATCTGTGGTCTGATTTCACTATATCATTGTGAAAAGTGCAAGCTAAAAAGAAACACTCCCTCAAGTGAAACTTGAATATAATGTTCTAACAATCTTTCATGTTCAATTTCTAATTTTCTCATCATATAATGAAAAGAAATTAGTACCAGCTGCTAGCCCCCTAACTTAGAAGTTCCAATACATTATACATTTTAGATTGAATGTCAAAGCAATACTTCTCCACAATGCATATGGAATCAAATGCTAATAACACCGAAATGTGTCATGAGAAACAACCAAATTTAACTTGCCATTATGAAATGACATAATTGGCATTTTAAGGTGCATTAACAACACATTATCAACTATCAACTTCTTCTATAGACTAAAACTATACGCGTAACACACTCACAATAACTTCAAATTCAGAAAAAGAACAACTATCATCATAAAAAGAATTACCTGAAATCGACGACAGTAGATCCAGGTTGAGATGGCAGCACCGGTGCACCCAAGTCGCCGAAAGGAGACGATAAAGTTCCTTTGAAAACATCATCTTTCTCCACTGCAAGACCCTGTTATCTCCTTAGAATCAAAAGCTTCCTCATGCAGAGACAATGCTTAACATAAAGAGTAACAAAGAATCACACAGTAACAACAACTATAGGTAAAAATAAGAACAACCACCTTAGCAACCAGCTCAAGAAGCTTGTTGGGTGGAGCTTCCACATTCAATGGTGTCATAGTTGCTGAAGCAACAGCACTTGCAGCCTAATCAAACAACACAAAACTTATTTCTCAAATGTAATATGATAAAAATGTAAGAAAATCACTGAATTACAAAAAAAAAAAGGGGAATGATTTAGGGTTTTGCCTGAGTAAGATTATTGTCGCGAAGATGAGCGACGATTAGGGAATTGAGGTGCCTATAGAGTTTTCCATCTTGCAGAGTCTGCTCCCAGCTACTACTGTTCTCCATCAATTCCTGATCTCTTCTTCTTCTTCTTCTTCTTCTTCTTCTTCTTGGAAGAAATTCCCTACTCTGTCCGAAACTGAAATCCTATCCTAGTTTTTTAATCATTTGATTCAATTTGATTCACTAGAATTCTCTAATTTGATTTAGGGTTTAGGGTTTGAATGCTTCCTATTTTGCTTTTTCTCTAAACCCAAGAAACGCTCGAGTGAACTTTGCTTCAATCAGTGGTCAACACACACTAGTCAACCTTGCGAATAATTTAAAATTTTGCATAATTAAAAAATGGAATTAGTTATTAAATAAATAAAAATTGTAATTTCTGTAATTTTTAAATGCAGCTAATACAAATGTATTAAAAATAATTTCAAAAAATTTACAATAAATTTTTTATTAGTATCTTCAAATTTTTTTATTTTTAATCAAATTCTGTAAAGAATTGATTTACCATATTATAAACTAGCTTAAAAAAACTTGTATCGTAGAATAAAATTATCTATACATCTTTTTAGTAGACACCAATTTTACATCCATATAAAAATACGATTATTATAAGCGAATTACAAAAAAAAAAAATAATTAACGCATTAACGAATGTATTTTATACGAATGTTAATTTAATGTCTATTAAAAGAATCTGTAGATATTGAAACCTAAATCTTAAACTTATTTTAGGTCAATATTCACTTTATTATCATTACATGTATTAGCTTTTTGTAAAAAAAAAAATTTTAAAAAAAGATGTATTAGCTTTTGATATTATGCCCAATTGATTTTGTCTATTTTTTTCTTTGCAGAATAGGAAAGATACTAAGCAATTATACGGTACGTAAAATACTCGAGGCAATATCAATCAGATATAGTTCAAATGACATTTAAACATTTTCCCCAAAAGAGATTTCAAGTTTGAATATCTTCTCTAACATATTTTTTTTGTAAAAAAGAAAAAAATACTCAAGGCAATCAAACTCATCCCTGCCATATCACAATGGGAATTGGGAGGAGATATTCTCTTTTGACCAGACCTGAGAATTGGTCACCAAATGTTTTGTATCAACTAGGATTTTTGTTTCTAATTTAAATGCAAAAAAGGCAGAACAGTTCTATACAATAAAAAAGAAATAAAAAACCAAAAGACAAAAGAGAATATTAAAAATGATAAAAAATAAAATATATTTATCTTGGTAGTGACCACATATGGAAGTTCTTAATCGGTAAAGTTGGTATTTCTTCAAATAAGCCCTTGGGGCAAATGTTTCAGCAACAAGAAGAGGGAAGGCGATAGTTGCATCACAGTGTACCTGGTTTAATGAAATCAACATAGCATAGAGGTTAAGACAAATATTTATTCATGGCTAACGTTACATCAATGTTTAGAAGTTCATCATCAAATATAACAAGAACAATAGATATCAGCATATTTTGCAATTCTGTTAGTAGAATATCATGGCTGTATTTTATGATCTAAAAATGGATGAACCAGAAGTATGATGATTGATGGTATTAGTTGGCTACAATAATCGAAAACTATGAAACTATAACTATAGCATTCGATGCGGCAATTTAGAGAATTCTGACAAGAAGAAAAGCAATTGTGAAATCATAGAGGATGTACCTTAACAGCTTTTGTAGATTCTCCTATTTCACCACCAAATTCATGCGCAGTATTAATAAAAACAGCATAGTCTGCACCATTACGCATCATATTGGCATTGCAGATGTGATTCTCCGGAAGGTTACCTCCTAAAATAATCATGCCTGTCTTCCTAGGAGTCGCATGTACAATTCTCCATATATGGCACTTATATCTGTTGCATTGCAAAATTGTCATTCTACACAGTTCACACTCACTCAGAAAGTTGAAAGTCAAAAGAGTAGGAAAAACCTTGCATTATGTCTACAATTAAACCAGGGTTGCGGAACGTATGGAAGTACAGCATGTCCCCAATTGAGCCATCTGTTAAAGCCGGACAAAATACTGGAATATTGTTCTGGAAAATATGAAAGAAACGTCAATAATAATTGTGATTTTGCTAAAATTCATGCTGCTTAGAAAATCAGGAAATTTAATTGATAACTACATTGCATTGCAATATTGCATACATACATGTTACAATAAATATAGAGAACAATCTAATGCTCGGAAAAGGAAGCAGCTCTCGCAGCCTTACCTTGTATGCCCAATAAAGGTAAGAGCTTTCATCGTTTATTTCTTTACCCAATCGTGCAACCAACTTAGATGCTGAACACACCACATTCTGTCTTAGGAAGAAGAAAAAAGAGTAAGATGAACAAGTATCAGGAAAAACAAGTAGTACCTGCCACTCAATTTTAAAATGTCAATCTATTTTAGTTAATTTTGTGAGCAACTTACCATAAACTAAAAAATATAGAAGTAATAATATAATACAAATACAGGGGACCAAGGAAAACACAGGACAGATGGTAAATATGATTCCATGCATCCACAAAAACTGAACCATATAAAGTTTTGTTAACACACTACAAGAGAGCTATAAAATAAGTACCTCATTATTTTGTTCCATCAACATCTGATCAAAAATGGGAATAATCCAGTCCTCAAATTTGCAATAATTTTCATTGGGCACCAACAAATTACCAATTCGATTCAATCCTTTTGAACGCAGATAGGCTCCATCAAGAGAGAAATCTCCTTTGTATGTTGGTGCAAGGCACTTAATAAGATCTTCTTCAATGCCACCAGCTGTTGTCACAATTACATCAACCTGCACAATAGATGAAGGGGTTTATAATACTGTCACAATTTGAATTTACTTTTCTTTTTCAAAGGAAAAAACACTTACTTTAGCACATTATTTTCGGAATTCAACAAGCACACACTCTATCATTGTTTTACAAAAGCACTCAGAAAAAATTTAAATTTATCTCTAATAAGGGGATTAGCTACAACTCCTCACCCAATTGATGAACAATCTAACAACAAAATCTCTTCTTACAGGACGCTATGCTACAAAATACTTAGTAGTGAATTAGAGATACTATATACTATGATACGAAATTACGAACAAGAATTCAAAGGATGACAACAGCGGCCCAAGTCAGGAATTGGTTGAGCAGAATGTTGAGCCGAATGCAGTGGAAGGCCCAATAAGTAAGAGAGTAAGGAAACCGCCAGCAGGGATGAAGGACTATGAGACTTGAAGAGTATGTGTCGCAGGGAATTATTATAGAGTGCTGAGTCATGAAGTTTGTTACAACAGTGTTTTGTATTTTGCAAGAGATTCTTGATATTATTCATATTGCATTTTGCTGTTATAGCAGGTATCCCTTGAGTCAAGGGAACTGCATTTTTCATTATACCACATTCCATTACTCTCCATTTTATTCTTGCTATCTTGTTACTGTTTCATTGATTAATTCACAGCTTGATTATTCAATTCTTCATTATTCGTCTTCTATTTCTGCTACTGGATGATATGATGAATTGTAGGTGAGGAACCTATTATACTATCTATATACACTTACACGCACCAGCTACAAAAGCTTGGAACAATCATTTTATGGCACCACAAAAGACACATACTGAAACATGCAGAGAATAATGCTACGAAACCAATATTAGGGAGCCAATTAGGGAACCAATAAATAAGTGAGCATCCAAGATTGAAAAGATTATTATCCACATAATATAAAAGTTATCATCCATAATTCCTCATTGGCTCCCATTGGCTCTCAAGTGAAGGTTCCCTATGCTTTTCCTTTTGTGAAGATACTCACCATGTGATGTTGAACGAGAAAGCGAACAATGTCTCTAACACCAGAAGAGATGATATTAGAAGTGAATCCCAGGAACACCTTGCAAGTAACAGACTTTCGGTAACCCAAATCCCTCTCTTGCTCATTGCAATCATCAGCTACAGGTTCATCAGAGAGCCTCCAATCTAGCTTCAACACAGTTCCCCAAAAGTTGCAAAGACAATATGAGCAAAAAGTCACAGAATAAAAAAAACAAACAGATGGTGTGCACAAAGAAAAACAAACCATTTGATTAGTGAGTTGGATTGCGTCTCCTAGGTTTGAAGCTTGAAAACCAGTGGTGACCATGGACTTGAGAAGCTGATGATAATTGACGCCTTGGTTGAAGTCATAGCCTTCAATTTTGGTGCATTTTCCTTCCAGATTTTCGGATTCTTTAAAGACTGTGGAGTAAACTGAAGATAGAACATCATTGTCTTGCTTTGCCTCACCCATTGAGATGCTAAAAAGTTCCTAAATAAAAAGTGAGCTTAAGAATAAGAAGGTGATAATCGTTGCGGTGCCACCGGAGGCGTGGCCGCGTGGGGCGGAGTGGCAGTTCCGACGAATTTGATGAAGTGTTCTTTAAGAAAAGAAAAATAAGGGATTAATTTCAATACACATTTGAATTAAGTAAGTAGGTATTTTTAATTCAAATTTGTATAATATAAGCATCGTTATTATTAATATCATTATCATTATCATATATTAATTATGTTCATTGAAATAAAAATCATCATTTATTAAATGATTCTTTAAAAAATAATTAATCATACAAATCATTCTATAATTTATATTAATTATCAATTATAATCAATTATTTTATTTGTTGTTTATCTTTTAGTTCTATATCTGACCGTTATAAAATATTGTTATCTCATATTGTAGATTGAGATTCATGGGACGAATCTCTCCCCTCTCCCTTTATATTTTTTGTCCCCCGCTCTCGTCTCATTCCCATGCAAATATTATCCGTACGAAAGTTTAACAAATTATTTTATAAATATAATATAATTAATTATAATAGTTTAAAAAATATAAAATGAGTAAACTATCTTTATATTTCTAACATTTAAAATAAATTTAAAAAATATCCTTAACGTTGCTCTTATAACATGAGCACAGCTAATCGGCAAAAGAAGTACTATATGTTTGCCTTCTTTTAGTCTTTGTATTATGTTCGTACAACGTGAAAAATAATAATATGCATAAATGAAACAGACATATTACTTATAACATTTTGATTCTGTGAACTAATATTTACGTGTATAATTTTGTTAGTAATTTTAATATTGCTATAAAGTAGGACTAGATTAATATAATTTCAAAATGTTAGGACATAAATAAAACATTTTAAACGTTAAAAATATTTTTTTAACTTACCTAAAATATTAGCGACAAAATCAATACTTTACCCGAATAAAATTCTAAAACCTAAAATCCAAAACCTTAAACATTATGCACTAAACCTTTAAATCCTAAATACTAAACATAAGTCATATACTCTAATGATCTAATCTATAAACTACAAACCTTAAACATTAAATCATGTGTCCAAAACCTTGATATTTCTTATGATAATATAATATATTTTTTTGGTATATTATATTTTGTAAATTAAATAATAAGTAAATTCTATTCTTTTTGTATATGTTTATCAATTATCATTAAGCATTAAGCATTATTTGGAACAATTAATTTAAAAATATTTCTTATCCCTTACTGGCTGCTTGCCATACATGATTAAATCTTAAGAGGTGAAAAAAATTATTAGTCTTATTCTTAACACAAAATCACCACTTTCCTAAAATTATATGTAGAACTAAATCCAAAATTATAAAGCCAAAATCTTAAATCATAAATTATAAATTCAAAACCTTAAACCCTCTAAACCCTGCAAACACACAACAAATTCACTTGTTTATTTAGAAACTTGTCAGCTTGGGATTTCAGCAGCCCAATGGGTGAGGCAAAGCAAGACAATGATGTTCTATCTTCAGTTCGCTCCACAGTCTTTAAAGAATCCGAGAATCTAGAAGGAAAATGCACCAAAATTGAAGGCTATGACTTCAACCAAGGCCTCAATTACCATCAGCTTCTCAAGTCCATGATCGCCACTGGTTTTCAAGCTTCAAACCTAGGAGACGCAATCCAAATCACCAATCAAATGGTTTGTTTTTCTTTGTGCACCCCATCTGTTTGTTTTTTGTTTCTGTGACTTTTTGCTCATAATTCATTAAGCTATTGTCTTTACAACTTTACTTTTGGGGAACTGTGTTGAAGCTAGATTGGAGGCTCGCTGATGAACCTGTAGCTGACGATTGCAATGAGCAAGAGAGGGATTTGGGTTACCGAAAGTCTGTTACTTGCAAGGTGTTTTTGGGATTGAGTTCTAATCTCATCTCTTCTGGTGTTAGAGACATTGTTCGGTTCCTCGTTCAACATCACATGGTGAGTATCCATAAGAAAAAGCTGAGAACTTGGCTCCCCTTCCCCTTAATTTGTTTTCACATGATAAATCTGGATAAATATCTGTTTTAGTATGTGTCTTTTGTGGTGCCATAAAATGATTGTTCTAAGTATTTTGTAGCATAGCGTCGTGTAAGAAGAGATTTTGTTGTTAGATTGTTCATCAATTGGGTGAGGAGCATCACATTGACTGCTTGTTGCTAATCCCCTTATTAGAGAAAAATTTGACATTTTTCTGAGTGATTTTGTAAAACAATGATAGAGTGTGTGCTTGTTGAATGTGCTAAAGGAAGTGTTTTTTTTCCTTTGAAAAAGAAAATTAAATTCAAATTGTGATAGTATTATAAACCCCTTCATCTATTCTGCAGGTTGATGTTATTGCGACAACAGCTGCTGCCATTGAAGAAGATCTTATTAAGTGCTTTGGATCAACATACAAAGGAGATTTCTCTCTGGATGAAGCCTATCTGCGTTCAAAAGGATTGAATCGAATTGGTAACACTAACTTGTTGGTGCCTGATGACAATTATCGCAAATTTGAGGACTGGATTATTCCCATTTTTGATCAGATGTTGACGGAAAAAAAGAATGAGGTACTTTATTTTATAGCTCTCTTGTAGTGTGTTAACAACACTTACATGGTTCAGTTTTTGTGGATGCATGGAATCTTATTTACTATCTGTCTTTGTTTTCCTTGGTCAATATTAGTGTCGTCTGTATTTGTATTATACTATTACTTCTATATTTTTTAGTTTATGGTAAGTTGCTCGCAAAATTAACTAAAATAGATTGACATTTTAAAATTGAGTGGCAGGTTCTACTTGTTTTTCCTGATACTTGCTCATCTTACTCTTTTTTCTTCTTCCTAAGACAGAATGTGTTGTGGTCACCATCTAAGTTGATTGCACGATTGGGTAAAGAAATAAACGATGAAAACTCTTACCTTTATTGGGCATACAAGGTAAGGCTGTGAGAGCTTCTTCTTCTTCTTCTTCTTTAATCATTTTATTCCATGCACTTTGTTCTTGATTCAAGTCTGCGTCCTAGTTCCTTTTCCGAGCATTAGATTGTTATTTCTCTATATTATTGATGTTTTTTTACTATTTTCCAGAACAATATTCAAGTCTTCTTTAATCAATTAAATTTCCTGATTTTCTAAACAGCATGAATTTTAGCAAAATCACAATTATTATTGATGTTTCTTACTATTTTCCAGAACAATATTCCAGTATTTTGTCCGGCCTTAACAGATGGCCGTTTATTGGGGAAAATGCTGTACATTCATAGGATCCGCAACCCTGGTTTGATTGTAGACATAGTGCAAGGTTTTTCCTACTCTCTTTTGACTTTCAATTTCCTGAGTGAGTGTGAACTGTGTAGAATGACAATTTTGCAATGCAACAGATATAAGGGCCATGAATGGAGAAGCTGTACATGCGACACCTAGGAAGACGGGCATGATTATTTTAGGAGGTGACATTCCAAAGCATCACATCTGCAATGCCAATATGTTCCGTAATGGTGCAGACTATGCTGTTTTTATTAATACTGCGGACGAATTTGATGGTAGTGATTCTGGAGCTCGTCCAGATGAAGCTGTTTCCTGGGGAAAAATACGAGCATCTGCAAAAACTGTTAAGGTACATCCTCTATGATTTCACAATTGCTTTTCTTCTTGTTGGAATTCTCTAAATTACCCCATTGAATGCTATAATTATAGTTTCATACTTTTCGATGATTGTAGCCAACTAATACCATCAATCATCATACTTCTAGTTCATCCATTTTTAGATCATAAAATATAACCATGATATTCTACTAGCAGAATTGCAAAATATGCTGATATCCATTGTTCTTGTTATGCTTGATGATGGACTTCTAAACATTGATGTACTTTAGCCATGGATAAATATTTGTCTTAACCTCTATGCTATGTTGATTTCATTAAACCAGGTACACTGTGATGCAACCATCGCCTTTCCTCTTCTGGTTGCTGAAACATTTGCCCCAAGAGCTTATTTGAAGAAAATAAATTAGTTGCAGAAGTTTATTTGAAGAAATTTATTTTCTTCTTACCAACCTTGCCATTTATTTTCTTTTTTAAAAAGAAGCACCATGAACAATCTACCATCACATCTCAGTGCATATGGGTGTACGTGGTTTTTAGTTCCAATAGTATATTTATTAGATTTATTCATATATTATTTCTATTTTTAATATAAAATATGTTTTATCAAATTTTATATTTTTTAATTTAATAAGTAAATATTAATTTTTATTATAAAATTGATTAATAAGATTTATTCAAATATCTAAAATAAAATAATAGGATAATAAAAAAATTAAATTTATGTCTCTTTTAGTTTTTCTTCGTCTAAAAGTAATTTTGAGTAGTGTAATTTAAACAACATTTATTTTACTATAATTCATTTTAATTAAAAATCATTAAACATAAATCAAGTTTACACAATAAATTTGCTTTTCATCAAAATCAAGTTGTGTAAATTCCCGTTTGTAAATTTTAATCCAAGCAAGTTTTTAATAAACAAAAATCAGATTTTTTTCCATTTCATTATGTCGGTAATTAATCTTAGTTTATTCTCAAGTTTAGAAAATTATTTAAATCAAGAAAATGTTAGAAACTTTAAATTGTTTACGGGAGAATTCTATGATGGAGAAAAAATGTTATTGACTATGATGGTCCAGGAAGCATCTTATAATAAGAAAAAAAGAGGGGATTGGTCCATGAATATTTTTGTTGTTAGATGGAGAGTAAATTTGATAAACTAAAAGGGCCGGTTTACAATTCTGTCCATAAACTTAAAGCTTTCTCCACACACGCTTGTTATAAAAAAACCTCAACAACACATATATATCAAGTTAAAATTTAGGGAAAAGGACTTTCTATCCCTGATTTTTTAAACCAATACAGATGTATCCTCAAATTTTAAGAAATATTAGAATGCTCCTCATTTTTCAAAAAATGAAACTATCATATCTATCTATTAGTCTAACTCGTTAGATAGTAATGGAGAATGCTTATGATGCTATAATGGATTTTGTTTTGACTCAACGGTGTTTATGGTGGACTCATCCTCGCTTCTTATATCCCAAACAACATTATTTCTTTCAAAATTGTGAAGCTCATTTGCAATAGCCAAAACGAAGTTGTTTCTTCTTTCATTCATTCCCCACAAAATTCTTCATTTTGGCGATGTTATTGCACACTCATCTTTAATTATGTTAGGATAGAGTATGTTGTAACACTATCAAGATGGGAGTTTTGTAGGGATCGAATGAGAAGAGAAACGATTTCGTTTTTACTATTATATATGAGCTTCACAATTTGAAAAAAAAAAAAAAAAAAACAATCGTTTTGGACGTATGAAGCAATAATGGGTCCACGCTAGACACCGTTGAGTCAAAATGGGACCCGTTTCAGTCATGTAAGCACTTTTCGTTGCCATCTGGCGAGTCAGACCAACAGACGAGTATAGTAGTCTTGTTTTTTTCAAAAGTAAGAGGCACTCTAATATTTCTCAAAAGTCGATGGTACATTTGTACTAATTTAAAAATGTTGGGGACACAAATGTCATTTTCTCTAAAATTTAAATTAGCTCCTGAAATTTGAATCGTAACTCAAATTAGCTTTTGAATTTTTAAATTACTCAATTTGGTCCCAAAATTTTAATTCGTAACTCACGTTATTCCCTAGCTCCTAGTTAGTTTTCTGTTAATGGCGTACTGATGTGACATGCTGATATGCATAGCAATGTCACGTGTCAAAAGAAGATTTAGCCACATGGCACCGAGTAATAAATTGGCAGTTAATGACATGTGATATGCTGATTGTGAACAACAGTTTCACGTGTCACAATACTATTTGTCTATGTGTTACTACTATGTTATCATTGTACATAATTCAAAAATGCCCTAAAATTTTACTCGCAACTCATTTTAACTTTTGAAATAATTTTTTTATTTTTATTTCATAAATACAAAATTATTAATATTCTTAAAACTTATTAATTTTTTATTTATATTTATACAAGTAAATTTAATAAAAAAAATTATTATATAATAAAAAATATTAATTTAATTTAAGAAATTTATGATATAAAGAATTAGATCCGTAAACCTAAAGAATTTCAAATCACTCGAACCCCATCTAGTATGCATAACCGCTCCATCTATTCTCGTATAATCTTTTTGATTACCAACAACCAATAATATTTATAAAATTCTTTCACTACATATTCACATGAGTACATGTACTCACATGAGTATATATGCTCATAATAGAAAAGAAAAAAAAGTTTGACGCTTGTGTTTGAATTTTGAAAAAAAAAAAAAATCAAAAACACCATTTCTGAATATGAATACAAAAATATACATGTTCAAAGAAAAAAGAAATAAAAAAACTTAATAGGAAAGTTTCCATCCTTCAATGAACCAGTATAACACTCCATCAATTTCTACAGCTTTGTTTTTGTTGAAAAAGTAGGAATTAACATGATTTTTTTTTTCAGAAAGTATCTATCGATTTGTCTTTGAGGAGAAGACTTGAAATTGTACGTAGAGGATAGAGAATGTAAATTCACTGTGATAATCTCCCAAGGCGAAATTAAACTCCTATTATCAGGATTGCAGATATAAAGTTTAGGTGTCCTCTCACATAATGAACAGCTCCACTTACTCTGGCAGTAATCATCAAGACTTGATTACCAACAACCAATCATATTTATAAAATTCTTTCACCACATATTTACATGCGTACATGTACTCACATGGGTACATGAGAATAGAGAAAATTTTAATTGGTTGTTGCTGAATCTTCTAATATATTGCAAAATAATAGTGAGAGACAAAAGACATGCAAAATGTATATTGCTTCACTGGATGGAAAATATATTATACAAGAGACATATATTATATTATATATATAAAGATTATATAAAACACTACTTGTACTGCATATACTGGAAGATGTTTCCATGTTCCTTTGCATGGAACATTTTATTCCAAGGATAGTAAACGTCCAGATATAATATAAAAAATATGGACGGTTAGAATAGAAGGAAGTAATTTGTAGCGGAGTGACTCCATATAAACTCACGTGCAACTGGTCCACCCATTTGACAGTATATACGGGATTAAAGTTCCACGAGCTTGAATGCCTTGAAACTTGGAACGTAACTTAGTTTTGAGACAAATTGACTAAAGCTGGCTCATTGATGAACTTGGCAAAATGACATAATTCTTTCCAAAATTTTTATCGAAAAAACCTTATAGTATTAATTTAAATAAAAAACTAAGGAACCCATTTAGTCTAGGTTGTTAAATTGTAGTAGGAATTAATTTTGGTTGTTTTATTAAATTATTTAATAATTGTTAAGTGATTTATAATCTATTAAATTGTGAGAAGTTTGATATATGTTTTTTAAAACAATATCATTTATAGTATATAATTCATAAAAGGAATTGTTTCACTATTTCTAAGACTAAAATAAAAAGCTTCTTGGTTATATGTTAATTTATTTACCATCTTATTAACCTCGTATTTATTATTACTATAAGTATTTAATTTATAAAAAAATAAAGTAATATTTTGATTCTAATATTTGGGTCAAATTTTAAATTAGTCGTTGCTGTATTTTAATCATAAAAGAGTTTCAAATTGAATTAATATTATTCCTCTATTTAATTTGATATGAATAATTTGAGAGAATAACGTATGTATTAGCTCTACAACTTAATAATCATACTAAACATTATCTTGGTAGGAAAAAAGTAAAATAAAAGAAAAGCTATGAAATAAAGGTATATTTTTTTTTGTGACTAAATAAAGATATATATAGTTTGTGAAAAATAAAAAGAAAATATTTATAATATAAGCAAAAATATCAAATTATAAATTTAGATATTTATATTTTAAAATTTAAATAGTATTTAGTTGTAAATTATGACTGACTATGTAATAATAAATTATTTTTTATCTATTTTGGTTTGAATGCAAGACTTGAAGCTGAATGGCTCCAAAATGACCTTCCCCCACAAGGCCACAACATTTTTTAAGCTAGCAGCCTTAGACATTTTTAATGACATAACACTTCTAAAATCAAGAATATTTTCATTGTTTATAATATCACTAACAGACAAATAGTAATTGGGTAATTGTTCGTACTTGAAACATCATGTTCCACTCTTCCCCGATGATGGATGGGATAATTTTCCCATGTACTACCAGCACAAATACCAAAATTCTTTCACCACATATTCACATGATTACATGTCCTCATGAGAAGAATTTAATTGGTTGTTGGTGAATTGGAGGATGCTATAGGTTCAAAATTCCTAACTTGTAAAGGTTGGAGTGAAAAGGTTTTGCTGAGAAATTCAACTGACCGGAGGAAGCTACCGGAAGAAGTTTCATTATGCCAGCTTGAGCCTTCTGACGAACCAAATGACAGCCACTTCTAAGTGCTTAATTCTTTCATGAAAAGCCGAATTAACAGCAGTATATAATGTACTTTGGATGTCACAATATAAGACCGACGAACCGAATACAATATGATTTTTAGAAAGTGAAACAAATTCAGAATTCACAACAATTCCCAAGTAGTATTTGCGAGAGCACATATTCAGTCTCTGTTAAAGATCGGCCAACTGTGGTTTGCTTGTCAGAGACCATGTATTGTCTTTCCTCCCTTCTTTTGGTCGAGGGTTGTTACTCTCAACGATAAAAAAAAATGAGTATTCATGCTTGGTGGACGGACCTCTTTCTATATATGTTGGAAGATTTGGATGAATAATGAGATGAGAAATAATATAATGTTTATATTATATTTTTTAGTCAGCTTTTGAGTTCCTATGCTCCTTTCATGATTTGAATTAAGTAAGGGTTGAAGGTGAAGATTGTGAATTTGAATGTTATTACATCCTTTTTGAGTTCCTATATCTGTTTTTGGGCACCAAATAGTCCATCTTGGGACTTTGGTTTTTTTTGTTTGGTTTAAATATGTAAGAAAAAGTGAGAAAAAAACTCATTTTGGCTTGGATCTTAACCTATGAATCCTATTAAATTTAAATTATATGGTTAATTTATGCCATCAGAAAAGACTTAATTGAAAATTTAAATGAATTATAGAAATCTAATTAAAAGAAAAAAATATAAAAATTTAATTAAAAATTTGGTATAATATCCTGCAGAGTAATTTCACCTTATAATTATAATGCAGTTATAAGGCACAGATGATTCCTATAAAATTACAATATGGTTTTTACAATACCAGGTACACCCTACAAATAACTAATTTTAAAATATTTGTAATTCTATTAAAAGAACGTCGAAAGTTATTTAAATATTTTATTTTAATATATTAGCTAAAGTTAACTGTCATAGTATTAGATTTTTAGTATCATTAAATAATTAAATATTTAAAGACGTTACAGTAAATATGAACACACAAAATCAATTATTATTTAATTTATTATCAAAATATGGAGTGTATTAAAATTAAACTCATTTAATATTAGGCAGACTAGATTCAAAGTGCAAAGATGTAACAAAAATATCAAAGAGGAGACACAATAAGAAATTTCATTTGAGTGAGCACCGACAGGGATCCACATTAGTCATGGGCCCACAAACCCTTGCTGTCATCCTTTAACAATTTCACATGTTCTTTCTTCTCTGTCGGTATAATTTATGCTTCCTATATTATCCCTCAATCAAATTTATAATGCATTTTTTGTTAATAAATTTCATCCAACAACTTTCTAAATCTGACTATTTTATTACACCGCTATATCCTAGGATAATACAGCATTATTTTATGAAGATAAAAATTACTGGATTTATGACTTCTTTACTAATATATAATTCGCAATAATTCTACGTGAACAAATGGTTTTCGCCAACCAAGTGCAACCAAGTGATTTATTTCTATGCTAAATAGAAGATAATTTTGGTGTCAAAGAGAACTTTATTTAGGTGCATTTTTTATACTATTTGACACCCAAATAATATTCTATTTAGCATAGAAATAAACCACTTGGTTGAACTTGATTGACCAAAACCACTTGTTCAAATAACATTACCCTATAATTCGTGTATATGAAAAAAAAAATTAATTATCGAATCAAACACCTACATAAAATATAGAATTATATAATAATTGTGTAACTTTTAGTTACACACTTACACATGACAATTTCTATTTATAACTATATTCTATTATGAAGTATAATGATACTATTTTATGATAGCAAACACTAAGAAAAGTATATACAAAAAATAACTATCAATTAGTTAATGTATATGCGTATAGAAATATATATTTAATATTTAAAAAAATAAAATATTATTATATTAGTGTAAATAATTTGATTATTCGTACATTATATGTTTGATTATTCTATTATAATTAATTTAAATTTTTATTGATAATTATTTAATTAAAAATTAAATAAATATACACGTTTACTCATTATTTAATTATTTAATCAAAATCCAACAGAAGTCACAGTTCAAACAGTTTTGAAATCCATGCTTTATTTTAGTCCGAAAAGTATGAACATTGAGAAAGTGGAGAATTTTATAGCATAGCATTGAACTTTGGTAAATTAACATAAAGTTGAGAAGAAGGGTATTATTGATATTTGGCTTGGAAAAAAAAAATGTCAGCATCAGATCTTGGCAAAAAAATAAACAACCCAAAGTGTGCTTATAAACGTGAGTAAGTAGTTTCATTTCATGAGAGCCAAACTTCAATTCAAATTAGATACACAAAAACTGTGTGTATGCATATCAATATATCATGCATGTATATATATAGAGGACTATAGTATATACCATATTTAATTTGGTGCAGATCTTTGAAGAAAGTTGAGCAAATCTGCACCAAGAAAAGTAATCAATGGAGTCTATGTGGTTATTATCATCAACCACTACCACAGCATTGCTTCTGTTTCTGCTCTCTTGCTTCACATTCACTTCTACAGGTAATGCCATTGCCTTAGCTTTGATTCACATTGTTCAGTTTTCATTTTCTGATATTATATAAACTTGGCTTCTCTGAAGTGAGGAAGTTGGTAATAATGTAACAGGAGTTTGTTTGAGATAGAAGGGCATTATTGCCATTGCCAATGGCATGATTTGAAATGAACAGATCATGGATCTTTATTGTTGCTTAAGTGTTCTTCTGTGTTGTTCATACTTCATAGTTTTTATGTTTGCCACATTTTGTAATTCAACTTATTTTTCAGCAGAGTAATCATCATTATTTCTTCTTTTTTCTTTTTCTTTTTTTTTATAATTTATTTTTTTCATGAGACAGATGCCTATGATGCACTTGATCCAACCGGCAACATAACAATCAAATGGGATGTCATTAGCTGGACCCCAGATGGCTATGTTGTAAGTCATCCCGATTTTTAGAGTTTAATTTTGATGCACGTGAAACTTTCTTACTCCAATGCTAGATCAAATATTGCCACTTGAACAAAAGGGTGTGGAAGTTAAGACTATGTAGAATTTAGTCTTGATATATGATTTTCGGAAAAGCTATCAATGTAGAGTACACCAATATATACATGTGTTAGGCATTTAATTTTCCGTACAACAGGTATTACAAGTCCCACATGGCTCAAGGATATGTCTCTTGAGAATATATAAGTGTGAGGCATCCCTCACCCATGAGCTAGCTTTTAGGGTTAAGTTTGAGAAATTCAAAGAATTTGTTTGGTTTGAGAAAACATTTTCTGATTTCATTTATATTGTTTTACAACATAGTACTGAAAATGAAAACACGAACCAAATAGGTTGTAGTATGTCTCTAATCATCTTGCTTTGGATTGAGCAGGCTGTTGTATCAATGTT
>JASCZI010272513.1:2813-30206 GCA_036250425.1 Stylosanthes scabra | reverse complement strand
ATAAGGGTCGGTGTCAATAATGGAGTGTGTGTATATATATATATATATATATATATATATATATATATGAAGGGATTCGTGTAAATAATGCAGTGTAATGGTTTCCCTAAAAAATATAAAAAATAGAATGATTTAATTTTCTTAACATATGTTTTTAAGAGTATATAAAAACTAGCTCATTAATATGTTTTTACATTGTTAATTAATGTCTTTAAGACATTTTTAGCTAAATATTAAAATGACACTTTTTTATATTTTTGTTTACAAAACCCATTGATGTTGAAAAAATAAGAAAGTGTAAAAAATAATAATAAGTAAATAGATAGATAAAAGAAAAAAAAGATTCCTTGTAAAAACTCCTTGTAATATAACTCACGTCAGCTAATTACGGTCTTTTCTAGATAGATGAAGTATACTGTAATTGGTGAAGAAAAACACACAGTGTGAGTACCTACAAAAGACATCAAAACGGTGAAGTTAGATTTTTTGGATTTCTCAAGTTGAACTCAAGCGTAAAATTCAACCTTTTAGCCATGAAGTTGGATTTATAGGTGTTTTTAGAGTGTAATTACCATTGCCTTGTAAATGATCAGTTATTAGGTAAAAATAAATGGTCATTAATAATCAAATTGTAATGTTATTATCGTATAAGTAACTGAGTTATATATTAGTAATTAATTTTTTTTCAGCAAATAATCTACTATTTTATTGAATTATTATTAATTAAAAAATTTAATTTCCTAAATAAAATCGATAAATAAGAATGTATTCATTTTCATTCAACAGAAGGTCTAAAAAATAACCTTTTTTTTTTCGCCAGAAATTAGTAGTTGTTGATGGATTTTTTTTTGTTAGTTGTTAATGGGCTAACCTTACTTTACATTGTGCTCTTGTTCTCTCGGTAAAACAATGAAAAGCCCAACTATCAACCCACGTTGATTTGTGGTCCGGAAGTAATACTACCACAGTAATTAACTCTTGGGCCAGATGATTGTGTTGGGCCACAATGGTAAGCCTTTGACGCAATTGGTATTTTTAATTTTTTTCAATGTTATTCAATTTGGCGCGTGGGCCTATTAGATGGCCTATTAGATGGAAAAATACATATATATATATATATTGATGCATGAAAAAAATATAGAAATTCTTTCAATATTATTTAAAAGCCATTGGTGACATTGTATGTGTTGTAACAAGTGCATCTGTTATCAAATAAGAATTCACAGTGTTGAGTGTGCAACATGTGTATCTGTGAGTTTTTTATATAATTTCTAAAATTAAGAGATGTCCAATTCATTTGAAAAAAAAACCGTCCTTAGTTATTTTTATATAATAATTAGTCTTTTATAATAATTAATATGGTGTTAACAGTCTGTCTTTAGTCTGTTATCAAATAAGTATTTACTTTTAAACTTGTAACTTGAGTTAAGAGAATAGTTAATGGTATGAATGTGTTGAAGTTACAAATTTTAAAAATGAATTTACAAAATAATAATTGATTTATTCCCTCTCCTCATTTATTCCAAGGTTAACTAGCGTAATAATGTCACCGAAAAAGAAATAATAATTAAATAATGTATGTGAAGGAAGTAATAAAGGTCAATAAAACTGAATGCAAAAATAGTGTGAAAAACGAAAAGAAAAGCTATATATGTGAGGAGTTCAAGTTGGGACCAGTCTGTTACTCTGTTGCATCAGCAGTGGCATTCACATAGTTAAGTAGTTAGTTGGAGTTGTAGATGCAACACGTAGGATGAATAGTCATCTGAATGTAACCAACTTACTTCTATTAAATATTAATCATGCTCATCACACTCCATCCCAATTGGTGGTCACAATTACTGCCTCAATTATTTTATAGCTAACCTACTGGTCAAATCATATAATTAAAATCATTTAATTACATTAATTTAATTTTAATACACTAACATTATAACACATTTCACATAAAGTGTACACTTTGTTATATACTAAAGTTGTATTGAGAGAATATATTTTTTGTGTGACTATTGTTGTGCCACATTCAACACAACATTCTTCTATATTACATAGTCACATATACATGTCACTTAGTGTGTGACTAAAAAATAATCTATTAAATTTATACATATTTATATTTGTATCATAGATTTTTTTTTTACATAATCGTTCAATTATTAGAATTATTTTTAGGATGATTATTCAAATGATTAATTTGAGTTTTTTTGTAAAGTTTATTACTTAACAGTTAACAACGAGGTTATAACTCACAAGTTTTCAAAAAGTTCAATAAAATTTCTTGGATTAGCCCATTTAATATAATATTTTGAAGATGTGTATACAAATAAGAGGATATATATTTTAAGTTTGATCTTGGTGATTATAATTTGTAGGTAATAACTATTTTGTTTTCTTTCAATTTTTTGTAACATGAGAAAATTTCATGAGGTAAATTAGAGATATAGAATTGTATAAATTATCAATTTGGTACTAGTTCTGTTTTATGTTGAAAGTAAAGAGTAGTTAAAAAACTATTATATGGGGTTTATATACTATTTTTAGTATAATTTTGAACCGAACATATATTTATACACTGTGATTATAACTAGGATTGTGAATATGTTTTATATCAACGAATTATATTATTATAAATTGTAAATTTAGAATAAGTTTAAGAGAAAGTCTAAATAATCAACATTTTGGTAACCAATATTAATCAACAAACGTAAAATACTATAATTTATTTGGGTTTCATTTTCTATAGATTGAGCTTCTTTTATTTTATCAGGAGCCTGGCATTAAGTATTGGAATGATCCTCCCCTGGAATCATGAATTTCATTTTTGATGATGCTAGAGGGGTCGTTTGGCCCTGAGTTGTTATAGGCTAGTTTTCCTGTTTCTTGGGCATTTGCTTCTTTGTGGAAAAAAAAAAAATATATTATTGATTACCTAACATGATTATAATTTTAATATCAATTTGAATTTTTAATTTATAATTTTGAATTATCTATCATTAAATAGGTTTTTATAACATTATTTTTTTTTTATCAGATGAATTGAATAGCAATCATCAATCCTAAACGTTACATCACAAACGCACCACTTTAAACACCCAACAATCTACCTTCTTTTTGCCACTGCCGAGTTTCGACACTTGTTACGAGGCATAAAAAATCACCACTTAAATTATGGTTTTGAGAGTAATTGTCTTGTCTTAAACCGGGGCATACCTCATCGCCACTAACCCTAATATTTGTTTTTTGGACTTGAAACCTAATATTTGTTGAGCCCCACCCATTTTCACCCTTAAGGACAAGGACTTAAGGAGTCCCAAGATAAAGCGCACTAATAAATATTTCGGCCCGTAACGGCAAAGTGTCCCAAAATAAAGCACATTAATAAATAGAGTACATAGCTAGAGGTTTTTTTCTTTTTTTTTTTTTTTCTGTATTTCTCGTGTTGGCACTAATATGTTGCGGATCAAAATTCCATTTAAGAGTTTACCGCAAACTATTTAAGATTTATTATTGGCTAGTGGGTTGTTATATACACAAAGCAAAATTCAAATCTTAACAATTACTTAAACAGATTAGTGAGCTAACCACTTAACCAACTCTAACTTCGTCGGACTACAATAGCTACGTCGGACTACAATAGCTAGAGGTTGAAGGGTGTCTTTCTCTACAATCTCAAACCACGGCCCATTCTTGTCCCCTCCACGCACCAAGCACCCCAAAGCACATACATGTCGCAATTCTCCACTATTCAATATTCATCACCCAAGACGTACAATATAATTCAACCTCCTGTACATACCTTCCCCTAAAATATCTTGTCTAAAATGTAACTCAACTCAATTATTCAACAAATTAAGCAACATACAAAGATATCAAAGTATGGTATAGTATTGAATCCAGAACTACTAATTCGAATTTCTATTAATGATAATTGAACCAGACTGTTATCTGAATAAATTCAACGAAAATATTGTAGGGAAAGAAATTAGAACCGCATTATATATAAAATTAATTCCAAATATACATACAATTATATATAATATTTTCATTAATCTAAATGACTGATCATGAATCCTTTCAAGATGCAAAATACACAACCAAAAGATAATAAAACCGTAAAGTCTAGATAGAAGTCTAGATAGATTATATATTGAGAACCAAAAAATAAATCTCAATTAGGTGTCAGCTTCATAGAAGTCTTGAGAGAAAAAAAAAAAGAAAATCAATTAAGATAATAATGTATAGAAGTGGATGTGAAATTGTGAATGAATCAATCAGGGTTCTTACTACTAGCACATATCAAAAAAGAGAATCCATTATCAACCTCCTCCTCCTTGTTGTTGTCACGTGTCTGGAAATTCTTCTCTTCCAACAACCACAACCTGCTTTCCAAACCACCCCTCGTACGGAACAAGAAAACAGCAGAGCCTTTGTTGTTTTGATCGAAGAAAAGCCAATCATGGATGTCCCACATCATATCCACAACCAAACCGTCCACGAAAACCGTTTGGTTCCCGCGAAAGTTCCACCTCACCCTCTTCACCTGCAAGATCCTCTTCTCGTCCATGCACACACACAACACCACTTCATCATTTCCATGTCCACCTTCATCTTCTTCTTCCGTACAAAACTTTATCACTATGTCGTGCGAGGATCCCACATCGGAGAACCTCGCCTTCGTCGAAAACATCGTATTGCCAAAGAGCCTCTCGCTTCTCGAAACCATGGAGAAGCTTCCACAGCCACCATTCACCTCGGCGTCATTCCTGTCGCCGAGGTGAAGGCACGGTTCTGCGTCGACAAAAACATCTACGTAGAACCCGCCAATAGGCTCTGGGCCTTGATCGCCGCTGTATTTGGCGGCGGTTACATCCCAGGAGACTTGCACATGAAGGTTCTGAGACTTGAAGGCTTCGTTGCCTTTGCTCTTTCTTAATTGGTGATCCTTTGAATGAGAAGAGGGATTGGAAGCATTGGCGACGGTTATGGAAAAGCCTTGGCGTATGAGTTTCTTGGTCCAAGTTATTGATATCAAGAGTTGTTGTTGTTGCTTTTGCGTTGAATTAAGGTTGACTTTGTAAACGGAAGTAACAGAGTATTTGGTGGAAGAAAGGGTTAGTTTTGGACACAGATAGGCTTGGCTTGAAGGCTTTGAAGAACAATACGAATCCGACACTCTAATCGCATGTTCATTGTAACAAGATGCTAACCCTCTCATTACTAATATTAAAAAAAAACAAGAATAATTAACCCCAATTTCTTTTCTTTTTTTTCCTAAAATAAAATAAAATAAGGGTTCCAAAGATCTAGACAATTTTTGTGATGTATGTGAAAGATAATAAGGTTGCAAAATAGTGTGATCAATGGTTACTTACTCACTCTTGTGTTTGCATAAGATGGAAGAAAGAATTAGCTAGCTAGTGAGAGAGAGAGAGAGAAAGAGAGAGATTGAAGGTGACAAAAGACAGGGCAACTTCCCCTTGTGGAGTTTTCCATGTGTTAAACGTCCTTTCTGTTTTTCTTTAGCATAACCGCCTGTTGAGAGAAACATCAGTGTGAAGACAAAGATTAATAGAGAAAAGAAAAGAAAAGGAAAACCATCTTGCTCTGCCTCCTCCCTCCTACATTCAATGCCACCACAATTAAATCCAACCATTAAATTTGATTAATATTTTACTTTATACGATATTGAAAAGTCAAGTGATGATTCCATCCTAAACTGATGATTACGTTTCTTTTTGCAATTCGTCACTTCCTTGACCTTATCAATATTGCTAGAGAAATAATAAAATCAGATAAAAATTAACTATTTTTCATTAGTACCTCTATTAGAACATGACTGATATATAGGAGAAGATTAGAGCAAATATACTTTTACCAAAAAGGAAATAAAAATATAAGAATAGAATAATCAATAAGGATAAATTGATACGGATCATTAACATTAAGATGCTATTAATTATCTTTACTTTTATATAAATTATTTAGTCAAATTTTTAATGGACTAATATGCCCTCATGCAATTTTCTTCTTCTATATAGTAATTGAATGTACTCAGGGGGTGATTAAACACTAAACACCGAAAATTTTGCGTACCCACGTACCTGAAAATTAAAGTTAATTTTAATTTCGTTCTTTCTTTTTCTCCTCTTCCTTTCTTCTTGCTTTGACCATTATTGTTTATTTTTTGTTTTATATTTTGCATTTATGTAACATATAATTGAAATTTAGTGAAACACGTAAGAAAACTGCACTTTATATAACGGGGCAATGATTTTAGAGAAAGAGAGTATATGAAAGGAAAATTGTGAATGACATATCTAGTAGGTAAATTTAGACGGTATTATAAGAACAATAAAAGTATATACTATACGTATGTTAAGGCATTGAATTGCGTAGGATTCTATACCAAGTATGGATTCGTGTGAAAAAGCAAGGAGTTGTTATTGGCCAAAATAGGAGGATTTCTTTTGCTTGAGATAACATGTGGGTTGGGATGGTGATGGTGACAGATACTGTTATACGATTAGATGCTGAAATTGGAGATGATGAAGATGCAAAGGATGAGAGTGATACCTTCACAGTTTGACCCCACAAAATTAAACCAATCCTTTCAGATTTCACCTACTTGCAACAAATAAACACAAACACCATTCATCTTTCAATAACTTTAATAATTAACCTTTTTCTTTGCTATTATTTGTGTGTGTGTGTTTTGGTTTATTTAATTACTACTATATAAGTTAAAAAAGCTTGTATATGCTTTTCTGTTTAGTAAACTAATAGATAGAAACAAAGGAGACTAGCTATAGGGATTGGTACAGCCAACTTGAGCTTTTCATATCCTTATTAGATTCTTAATTCATAATAATGCTTATTAAAAGTGATTTATTCAGTTACGTGGGATGCACAAATTCAATATCCTAAAGGCAAGTTAAAGGGCTAACTTTAGTAACTCCTTTTTCAGTTTTCACCTATAAACTATAAAGAAAGGGAGAGAGGTGAATGAAAACGTATATGTACTAATTAACTCAATTTTTTATTAGCTGATGCTAAAAAAAAAATCCAAATACATCAGCAAATAAAATATATGTACTAATCAAAATTGTGTGATTAGAATGTTATAAAGTGCAACACAAATAATGTTTACAATAAAAATTAGTTTATTAAGATATATAAGAGAGTGATTTTATAGAGATAACATGTTCACAGACCAAAATAAGAAGAGAGTGGTAAGTGTCTATGGATGCATCCAATTGCAACCACCATTTACAGCCTATAAAGAGAAAACAAACAAGAAGCTATTCCTATACTCCTATTTAATTAGGGATAACTCATATATGAACTATGCAATAATGCTAACTTAGCTTGCTATTTTCCAGTATAAATGGCTCTATGTGTTAATGACTAGTTGGTAAGAACATGTGCTTAATAATATAAGCCTTAAAAACATTTTTTGCTTAATAAGACTATAAATAAAGTTAAAGTTATGGGAGCTGGATAAAATAGATGACTTCACAGTTCCGAATTCTAAATATCCACATATTTAATTTGGAAATTAGCCTAAACAAAGTGATTTTAGAAATAATAATTAAGGGTGATCAGTTTATTTTAACTTGAAATTATTTTGTCAGATGCATACAAACAAAATTTCAGTTTTCTTGGGGGCCAGCAAAAAATTATTCAACACAACCACTTGCACAAATTATACAGTGAATATATTTATTGTTCCAATTCAGAGAATAAGACTGCATGAGTACCCCACAGGGGGAAAAACGATGAGAATAATGATTGGGAAAATGAGATTTTACATTTATACACAGCAATTATAACAACGCCTTGAGTTGAATAAATTAAGAGTGTATATCACTGTACAAGGAATTAAAGGCTACAACATATATATAAAAGGCGGCTATATATTAATGCTATAGTATTAGTTAATTCTCAAAAGGGATTGGGTGTGGTCATGCCCCCAAAAAAACATGGTGATCGTGGAACATGTTATACATTATGACTGAGGGAGGTTTAGTGACTGAAGTAGGGACCGTCGGGTCTATATATAGGACTCATTGTATTATAGTTGGAATCGTGTATAAATTTTGTAAGTAAGAAACTAACAAGCCTATACATGGTTTCAAGTTGAAGATAATGTAGAGGAATAAGACTATACAGGAGAGAATTAATAAACTCTTTGAATTATTACTATAAAACCCTAAGTGTTGTAGACAGCAAGAGGACAATGGAGATCGAAGCATGTTAAGAAAATGTGGAAGGCTTGGGCAGGCAACATGAATTGGTTCCTCGGAATTGCGGGGACCAGGATGATAGAAAAGTAAGCTTCATTCGTGAGCTTGTTTTCTAATACAAAAAAGAAATCAATAGAATACAAACTAGTATGCATATACATGGTGAAACATTATGATAATTAGAAAACTGTCCATATATAATAATTTCGCACCTGTTATGTTGGTGGTTCAATATAATCTTCAATGGAAACCATCCATGCGGTCCTCTACTCCAATGTGTGCCTCATGGTAAGGACAATAACAAAGATTAGGGCTAATGTAACGAAGTGGAGATATGGTTAGAAATTAGAATCTCAGTATTTGGGAATGCAAATCTTTCCTTTAATTTGCAGCGTTAATTCAGTGATTGGGTTACTGGACTCGCCCAACATGTACTTCTAAGTTCTAACTTGGCTATTTAATTTTCGTAGTTATTTTTTGTCATTTGTTATTTAATTTCATATAAATCATTATAATTTGTATCCACAAATTTCGATAGATCAAAATAAATACATATTAATCAATATAACGGTTGATTATATGTTGGCCCAAAAAATAAAGAATCACTTTAAAATTAGTTAATTAGATATTAAAAGTATTTTTAAAAATACATTTTAATAAATTATGGGTTATGCTAAAAGGTTTTTTATATACATTTTTTGGCCAAAAGTTAAAATAGCTTATTTTTATATTATCTATTAATATTAATTTTTCTACTGAAAACTAATTTTGTTAAAGACTCTCCTCATATATAAAGAATCTCCTTAAATAAATGAAAAGTATCTTATAATTATCTTTTTAACATCGTCAACATTAGTTAATTTCTCAAAAAAAAATTTATTAAAAATGTTTACCCTATAGCATTCCCCCATTCCCAATTACAATACAAGAACATATGACATACAAGCATGCATAGGTGTAAAGTAGCAGCATTTACATAATCAAGTTGTAATATGTGTGGGATAAAAACGAAAGAAATATTCGTTTCTTTCTATAACACTAGTTGCTGGATTCAGCCTAATGGAAGCGGCAGATAGATAGAATTTATACTTTGCATGAGGTGTAGGTTTTATCACCACTTCGAGTGGATTACATATGGCAGCTTCAAACAAGGAATATGATGCCATCTGCATATATATAAGGACCAAAGATTCTAGATAGCCATGACAAAATAGATAAATCAGTTTGTAAAGTGTAAATAAACATTCCATGATCCATTATATGGTTTTGGTGGGTTCCACTGAAAAAAAAAAAAAAAAAACCTTTTGGAATAGCAACTGATTTTAGCAACTAAAAAAATTGGTTGCTATTAGCAATCAATTTAGTGACTAATAAAATTTTCAAATGGCTAAAAAATAGTTAGTTGTTAAATCGGTCGCTAAATGAAATGAAATTTAGTAACCGATCCAGCAACCACCACGAGGGTCATAAATGGTTGCTAATTTGAAATTTAGCAACCGATTTAGCGACAAATTTTCAAAATTAAGTTATAAAATATTTGGTTGCTAAATCGGTTGCTATTTAAATAATTAGTGACCAATTTAGCAATCAGCTTAAATTAGAATAAACGATAGTTGGTTGCTAAATCGGTTGCTAGTATATGAACAAATTTAGCAACCAATTTTGTAACTAATTTCTTTTTCTCGAATAAAAATTGATCAGTAGCTAAGTAAATTGCTAATTATCAACCGATTTAGTAACTAACAACCAAAATCAAGTTATGAGGTATATGGTCGCTAAATCGGTTGCTATTTTCATAATTAGCAACCGATTCAGACAAACAGAAATAATGTTAAAATCCAAAGTAATGGCCTATGTTAAAAATAAAAATAACACTAAAAAATAAATTAAATATCTGAATTTCTTTTACAATAACCCTAAACCCCTTTGGCTCTCTCAGAAATCCCCTTCTCACGAACCCTAGCAATTCCATCGCTCCTCATTACGCCGTCGCCGTCGTTGCCCATCGTGACGTCGCTGTCGCCGTTGGCATTCCATCTTGGCACTCCTTGTCGGCGCTCCTCACTTCTGCCGCCATTCTTTGCGCTGCTCCTTGTCGAAGAAGAAGAATCCATGATATGTCAGTGTTCGATTCGGTGAAACGCGGGTTAGGGTTCGTGTTGAGGTTCATGCTACGATTTTCTTCCGATCCTTCGACAATGATTGTGGATGCCGCACTCACCTTACTGCAAACTCATCTCGTTCCACCGTAAAAACTTTCTTCTTCTCTTCTTCTTCTTTTTCTTCTTCTTAGTTTTTTCATTTTCAGCTTTCGCTCTCAAGAAATTCCTTGTTATTGTGCAAATTCATGTTTAAGCGTATGATTTAATGATTGAATCTCTGATTTGTCAAATTGATTTTCAGGATGTTGTGGTATCTGGAAACAACTACTCTTCTGTGTTTCAAGCTCAAGGTAATTTTCTATTTCTCTTTTCTCTTTGTTGTTACATTTTCTTAGTTTCTTATGTATATTTTCCCCCTAATTTGAACCTTTGATTGCTATTTTGCTGATGGAGAGCTGAACTATTTTGCATCTATAGCTTGATCAATGAAAATTCTTCAATATAAATGGATAATGTATTGTGTCTGATATTGGTACTGTGTCTGATATTGCATTTATTGCATCTATTTTGCTGTCTGATAATGCTGGTGGGGCCTTAGTTTAATGAGATGTGAGATTCATTCATTAACAATTGTATGCTTAAGCTTATTCTTTTCTAAGAATTGGTAGAGGTAGAAAGCAATCTAGTATTTGTTTATTCCCTCTATCTGTAACTCATAAGATTAGTCTCTGTCATTTGAAGAAGAATGATTAATTACATTACTTTTTGTAATTGCAGAAATAAGAGGCACAATGATGAAGGGTTGGATGCTTGTAGGGGAGGTACCTTGGGAGTAAGTCATCTTTGAATTATGATTTGTCTATTTCTTATATTCTCAATTTTTTTTGTGAGTCATCTTTTAGGTACTTGAAACATAAGACTAAGTAAGCAATATATATAATTGCAACTTACTAGAAATGTTACCAGAAAATTGCCCTTCACTAAAACAAAAGTTTAATCTTCTTTCCAATTGGTCTAGGTGATATCTTTGTTTGTTTTATCTTTCCGGTGGTTTGAGATTTAAAGAAGCAAAAGCTAGTAATAAGGTAATTTTGGTTGATTATCTTCTGCCCTTCAAATTCTGGTGTTCTATTAACAATAACATGTATTTGGTCTCCAAAAGAATACAGTGGTAATTCTTGGTATGGATGGAACGTAAGATCTAAGCAAATGAGAAAATGCATTTTTTTCTCAATTAGTTTATATTATAGCTTTTCTTTTTATCCAAGAGGCTTTAGGTCCTCTCACACATGCATGTATATATTCTACCCTAAACAAATGTAGTAGCTAAACCAATTGAATTAGGTACATTTCTAATGCCATTTCTTTGCTACTCTTGACCTTTTATGTCTCATGTATTCTCTTTATTTCATATGTGAAAGGCAGTAACTGAATTCCATCATTGATTCGTCTAATTCATGCAAATATTATGCCATCTGTTAAATTATTTTAATATACTCATTATATTATTGTCCTTTATCAAAGTAGTTGTGTTTAAATTTACCACAGTTGCTCAATTAGATATTTAATTATTTGCTTAGATTCAGAAATTAAGTGATCTGATGCAGTGGGACATGGCCACAGATTAAGACCAAATATTTTATTTTGAGGTACTTATCTAATTATCTTATTAGTTATTACAATATATAGATACATATATATATACAAAAACTCTTACTTGCCACCCATATATGTTAGTCAAGGCTCAAGATCAATATGCACTTATTAGTATTTTCTTTTTTCTATATTGATAAAGAATTTGATAAAGAATTTATCAATATATCTTCATTTGGATTTTAAGTTTTGCTGGCATATTTATTATTTTTTAGATTTCAAGTAAGATTGTATAACTTTGTAACTGTGTGAGGGGGTGCCCAACAAGTCAAGTTATTTAACATTTATTTAACATATTGCAGTGAATGATATAAGCATCAAAGTATTCAAACAAATAAGAGAAATTGAACTGCAGTTCTTGCAGGTAGTTCAGATAGAGGGTCATGCATTTTCCCTTGAAGAGGTAGCATTGGCACGTGATATGTATTTACTGCAGGTAAGGTAGTGTGCATGTTTTTATTATAATCAATATTCATCTTTCTGTTTTTATACAAGTGATTCTTATTTAACTTTGTATTATTCAAATTGATGTGGCAGCTTTGCAGTGGGGTTGATGAAAATTAAATTGGGGCTTGTGCTCAATTGGTATTTGCACCTATTGATGAATCATTTGCTTATGATGCTCTTCTACCTTCTGGATTCTGTGTCATACCATTGGATCCTGAAACACTTCAATGACTAAACACTTTTTAAATAGTTTTCTGGGAATTTGATTATGAAATCATTTTCGATCATCCATGTATTGACTAATTAAAGGTCACTATTTTTATTTCTGTTTCCCCAGTATAATCACAGGCATCCCTGGTATTTACCTTTGTAAACCAAGCCGGACTCGACATGCTCGAAACTACTCATGTTGTCCTTCAAGACATTATGCTTGACAAAGTTCTTGATGAATCTGGTTGAAAAATTCTTTGTTCTGAGTTCTCCAAGATTATGCAACAGGTCAGTGTCCTATGACCAAGCCATTGCATGGGAAGTTCTCAATGATGATGATTCCAGTCACTGCTTGGCCTTCATGTTTATGAATTGGTCCTTTGTCTAATGTATACATCTTTGTTAAATTAGTGGTTAGGCCACTTTCAATCTTTGTTAAATTTTGTCTTAGGCCACTCTTATTGCTTATTATACGTAGATTATTATATGTAGAAATTATGGATGTTTGTTATTTTTGCTAATTACCATTTTGTTTGTATGAAAACATTTATTTGTGTTTGAGTTCATTAATATTTTGTTGAATTAAATTTATATATGAAAATTAGATTTTAATGGTGGCATATGTGAAATTTACTATTATTTATAATTAAGGAACCAGTAATGGCAACTAGTTTAGCAACCGATAATATAGCAACTGATTTGGTGACCGAAAAGTTGGTTGCTATTGGAAAAGAAAAGTTTCCATTAGCAACTGAAAAATTGGTCCCTATTTAGCGACCAATTTAGCAATCAAAAAGTTGATTATTATTTAGCAATTGATTTAATAACAAAAAAAATGGTTATTATATAGCAACCGATTTTGTTAGCAATCGATTTAGTGTTGGATAGTTTGGTTGACCTCTAATAAAAATCGGTTGCTAAATCGGTCGCTAAAAATTAGCAACCCACTTCGGTTGCTATTTTAAATTTAGCAACCAACTAAATTGATCGTGAAATCTTAGCAACCGAATTTGAAGGAAAATTGATTGCTAAGTCAGTTGTTTTAATTTTTTCTTGTAGTGTTACTAATTGGCCTGGCCTATCGTCACCCCAACACAATACATATACTTCTTGCACAAGGGATAAAAAGACAGATGGAAACATCTAACCATTTCAATATAAATCAAGAAGAGTTTAATAAATTTTAATTTATATTATCCAACACTTTTAGTTTAAAAGTTAACACTATATTTTTAGTTTAATGCTTTTAGTTTAAAGACTAACATTATATTTTTAACAACAATTCTATTCTATTCGCACACTAAAATCGGCCACAAAAATTAATCACTAGTAAATACAAATTATATATTAATTGTTAATTTTGGTGTACATATAGTATAATTCTATTTTTAATTAACACTTTTAAGTTTTAAATATTATTGGTTACTGTTTATAAAAAATAATAAATTATGATAATTTTGTAAGAATGCTAATATAAGTCATATACTTTTTTAACACAAAATAAAGGACATGCTAATTTGTAATATATATTCATTTTATATTGTTAGCATATTAAAATAATTCATGAAAATAAGAAAAAATGTTAAACTTTTTATTTTGGACGGTTAATAGAATTTCATTTATTTATTAGAAATCAAAGGTTCAATCTTATATACATACAAGATTTATCATTTTTCAGCAATATTCTAAACTAAACTTATAATTTTAAACAACAAAAAAACTTAACTATACGTACTTCATTAAAAACTCAATCCTATATAGAGAATAACTTTGGTTTGCGTTTTTATTTTGGTATTTTCTGTTTTTATATTTAGTTTTATGAAGAAGAAAAAACAATAAAAATGATAATTTTTTGTTTTCTATTTTTTGTGTGGAGCTTATCATAGGTACGACAAACCCAGATTAATCTTTTATGTTTTATTCGGTGCTCTTTTCGGAAGTTGACGTGACCACATCCCCTTCTGCATATATGTCATCCCTAAAGTTTGAACTTGGGACTAGAAACTTAAGTAACTCAAACCACTTACTACTTGTTTCAGGAACGTGGTTTAATTTGTTTTCTATTTTTTCTTTCGTTTTTCCATTCTTCTAACGAAATCCTAAATTAAAAAATACTAAAAAAAAAAATCACAAACTTTTTGGGAAGTCCAGAGCATTTTAACTGTTCAGGGTAAAAGCAATTCTTGGGAGAAGCCCTGTATCTGAAGCCCATCTTATATTTTGGGCAGGTACAAGAAATAACGATGGCGAATTGTGCATAATCAACCAAATAGCCCTATGTCCAGAAAAAATAGCAGACATGACGATGCCCAAATTACAAACCGGGGCCTATGTAGTTTGTACAAAGCAAATACCACGTTTGCTTACTCAATGCTCTGTTTCCCTCAGTCAAAAAAACAAATGCTCTGCGCCTAGGGTTAGGAATGGGCCGGGCTATTCGACGGGAGCTCGTGGCTCGATTTAACTCGTCTTATTTTAGTAAATAGGTCAAGTTTTAGATTTTTATAAAGCCTATTTGTTAAAAAGACCAAATCATGGGCTTTGAAAAAGTCTATAAAGCTTGTTGGGCCGGCTCGTCAAAAATATTATTTTTATAAAAAAATTATATTAATTAACTTAAACTCTCAATTATTCTTTCGGAATATAAAAAAACAAAATAAAAAGCTAAGAATACCTAAGACTAAAATCAAGATTATAACTTCTACTTTTGAATTTATGTTTATGCACCATAATTTGATTATAAATATAATTAATAATTGACACATAAATGAATTATGATTCATAAATTACGTATATATTTCAAGATGCATCTAATGTTAATTAATTTATGTTTTTTAAGTTTATTATTGAGTTATAATTCATAAAACACAATCTAAAATAAGCTCGCGGGCTTTGACGGGCTTTTAAACAGGCTAGGCTCAAGTCTAAAAAAAAAACTTATGATGGGTAATAACCCTAGACTTGGGCCATATTTTTGCAACATTGACCAAGCTCGTCTAAGTCAAAGCTCGGCTCGACTCGACCCATTCCCATTCCTATCTGCGGCAGTAGGGTTTTTGTTGAATGCCAATAGGAAATTAGAGATCCACCCTAACCCTATCATCAGGTCCATTAGTTCTTTAATTAAAAGGCAGTGGAATGTTAATTCTGTAAATATTTATAGAAAAGGAAATAGGTGTGCAGATTATCCTGCAAAATTATGTACTAACCTAGAAAATGATCATGTTTTTTGGGATGTACCTCCTAGTGATTTAGATAACATCCTTAGGAATGATGAAAGAGGGTCTATTTTATGCCGTCTAGTTTGTTTGTAGGTTTGCTTTCCTTTCTTTTTGGGCGTTTTTTGCCCCATCTAATACACACAAAAAATGAATAAGGTTGTATTATCACAACTGAAAATTAAAAGAATCAGAATAATTGATTTTTAAAAAAATAGTATAATAAAAAAAAATTATGAATACAAAATATATATCAATTTTTTTTAAAATAAATAAAAAATATTGAAATTTTCAATATAGGCACGCTGATAAAAATTTATATTTTTAGATGCCCCTTACTTACATCGGGTTCTGCAAGCCCGAAATATACTAAACACGTATTTTGGACTTGCAGAACCTAAGATACACAAAAAACGAAATATTGAACTTGAGAGCCCGAGATATACTAATGCCAAAATAATATGTTTTTCGTCATTGTTTTGAGTTGCTTTCATATCTAGTATTATTTTGAATTTTCTTGTATATCGTGTGATCATGTAATTGTTCATCTCCATTCTTATATAGTTATATTTTGACTACACATTGTATTATTATTATTATTATTATTATTATTATTATTATTATCATTATTATTATTACAACTTTTATAAATTGCTTAAATAATACATTATTTTATTATTTTGGCTTACAATTTTGACAAAAAAATTTATAATAAAATAATAATAGTTAAAATTGTTAATGTATGTGAAATGTTTCCTTATAGTTAAAATTATAAATAAAATCAAGTTATATAAAAACAAAAGATGAAAAATTAATTATAAAAACAAATTATTTTGGTATTAGTGTATTTATGGTTCCGAGAGCTCAAAATAGGTTCAATATTTCATTTTTTTTTGTGTATTTTGAGTTCAGCAAATTCGAGATACGTGTTTAGTGTATTTTGGCAAAATCTAAAATAAGTAAGAGGCACCTAAAAATATAAATTTCTGTTAGAAAATTTTGATATTTTTTATTTATTTAAAAAAATCCAATATATATCTCATAGTGTTGGTCGTTACTAATTAATAACTAATTTTTCGTATCTATTTAAAACAGAAAGGGGCTAGTTACACATATTTTTGGACTGAAAAAGTAACAGTGTGTTGATTAAAAAGCAATATTAGTATGCTAAAGATCATTGACACCTCACAAAATCAAATATTAATCAAATCGGAAAAGAGTAGAGTACAGACCGCCCCAGAAAAAGTTTTATTAAGTGTTTTCAAGGAGTGAAAGTGATAATACAAGATGCATAATCTGGGACGGACACCCGTTAAAAAAAAAAAAAAAAGGGCTGTTTTTGCTGTGGGCAACAGGACAAGGCATGTTCAAAGTGGCTGCAATGTCACCCTTGTTCAAGTGGATGCGCTGAAAATAATTTATTTGTATTTGTGGGATGATTCAGTTAAACAATTCCACTTGGGATCCTCCCGTGAGGTGGATTGATTTTTCCATTCTTTTAAAACACTCGTACTCATCCCTACTCCAAAATGAATATTCAAGTTAGCCTCACCTTTTCACCCAAAATCCACCCACCATCACCGCCCCAATTTGGTCAAAGTTAAAAAAGGAGGACGTCACAATTCATAAGTTAGTTCTTCATGGGAAATTCTTCATCCCATATCCTATCCTATTATATTATATATATGATGGAACCCCACCTCCCCCACTACCACCCAACCTCCTCATAATTTTCATTATGATACTACTTTATTCATGGAACTAACAACAACATGAATCAAGAATCGTCATCCCATTCGTCATCATCATCATCTTTGACCGCTCATCTCAATACATTTGAAACTATCGGATCCCAGATTCCTATACGGGCCGGGCGAAGCCCCGCTTTCTTCGCCCAACATTCCATTCATCCCTTTCCTCCTCCACCGCATTCTCATCATCCACGCCGCTACTCCAACAACAACAATCCCAACCATAACCCCAACCACCACCCCCACCCGAACCCCAACCCGCTTCTTCCCACCCACACTTTTCCTCACCTTAAAATACCCAACTTTGTACTCTTCCCCGGAACCCGACATCGTCCCAATCGGGTAGTCCATTATGTAACAAAACCCGCTTGCGTTGTTAAACAACGCACCCCAACAGCTACAGTTTCTCTCGCACAATTCTTCACACTCCGCAAAAGACAGCGTCGTCACGTGACCAACCAGCTCCTTATGCGGTGGCTCCACCCCCGTCCTTCGAATCACCGAGTAACTGGCTCCACCCATCTTTTCCGAGCACAAGTCCCCGCTGCTACTACCATCGAAACAACCAACACCCGATTCGAACCGGGTTCGGTTATCCAAGCACGAGCACCCAGACCCGCCCGGAGTGCACAAACCGTAGGAACCGCAGGGGAGTGGGAGCTCGCAGGTTTCCGTTATGGCCTGGTAGTTGAGCACCCAGCTAGACTTGTTGGAATTCCAATAATACCCTTTGAGGTTCCCATCGGGTTCTAACCGCACCAACAGAAACGACGAAGTCGTTGGAGTTTGTTGGAAGCTGTCGAACTTCTGAACGTCAACGGGCTTGGCACTGTTTTGGTACATGGCTAGATACCCTTCTTTATTAACACGTGCGTAAATTGGTCCCTGTCCTTGTTTTATCAGTGCTTTGGCTTCAAGTGCAGTGCGCTTCCAGTAGAGTAACTGCCTCAACGAACTTCCGTCATTTTCGGGGTAGTTAGCGTAGAGCCCCATGAAGTCGTTGCCTAACCGCAACGAGTACAAACCGTTTTGCGACGTTAGCGACATGGCGGTTGTGAAGTTCTGGTCCTGAACGAGGGTAGTTGTGGGGAAATCGAAGCTTTGCCATAAGGGAGTGGCTTTGTCTTTGTTTAGGATCTGAAGGTTCGAGGTGTTGAGGAGGAGGAGAGTGTCGCCGTCGTTTGTGGCGGTTGACCAGAGGAGATTTGTCTTGGGGTCGGAGAGGATGAGGCTGCCGTTGAAGAAGGAGAGGCGCGTGGTGTGGGACCATGAGGCGAAGTGAGTTGGGTTGGCGAGCCAGAGTGGCTGGGAGGATGCCACGTGGATGACGGCGAGTGCGAGTTGGTTTTGGTTCTGGCGGAGGAAGCATAAAGAGAAGTTGCCGGTAGGGTCGGTGAGAAGGGACTCAAACGGCGCCGTTTGGGATTGCGGTGAGGCGGAGAAGCCTATGTGGATCTGTGCCTGTGGTGATGCGTAACATGTCAACGCTGTGACGAGGGAAAGGAAGAGTAGTAGCAGGAAGTGGTGCATGTGAGCAGTGCTAGTGGTAGACATGTTAGTTGAAGATGATTACTGCACAGGAAAAGAAGTTCATCTATGGGAGAGTCTCCATTTATATAATTAAAATAATAAAATAACTATATTTAATTATTTAATAGCAAGTTTGTTGAAGAAAAAGGTGGATTCTAAAATAAACAATGTTTCCCACCAAATATCATATATCACATTATAATTAAATTTGTCGTATACGTAATTAAATTTAAAAAAAACTAGAAAGCCAATACATTATGATCAATAGAGAGCCAACACATATACGGATGATAACTACGGATGATAACTCATATAAATTTTAGATGATAATTTAATTATTGGTTCTCTAATGGTTCCTTGACATTTGCTCTAGCATTATTCATAAATTTATTATAATAATTATTTTTATATAAAAATAATAAAAGAAAAAGATTATAAAACATCAAATATGTATTTATATATGAGTTTAATTTTGATGCATTAAACCGTGTAAAGAATTTTATACAGTCATCTAATCATATTCATGCATTTATATGATTTTAGAAGTAGTGAATTTGAAAATTAATTGCTTTTGGTGATGTAGTAATATCTGATTGGATGTATGTGTAAATCTTTTACACTGAGGTGCATGAAAATTAAATTCTTTATATATAGTGATTAATTAATAGCTATTTTTTTACACATGTAATGTAATTTTTTAAAATAGAGTAATAATACATAAATATATACGGAATTAGAAAGAATTAAACACAAATTAAATTAATGATTAATTTAGTCAAATTTTTCATTCTCAATTTTTTAAACCTATTGATGTTGGTGCCCCCAAACAAAAAGGTCAGAACCATTATTGTTGGAGGATCCCTTTAATTTCGGTCGTGAACTTCTTCTCCCTCAAATTGTTTGGGAAACTACTTGCACATCCATTTGCTCGTGCTTTGATGAGTTGATTGATTTCACATTAGTAAATGCCTTTTTGTCGGCAAGTAGTAGCTATGCACTCCCCGGAGGAGCATGCAGTGTGGTCTGAGTTTTTTTTTTTTTTTTTTTGTTGTCTTGTGTGGTCTGAGTTTAGTTCATCAGTCTTTCCCGCTAGAAAATAAATTTAGATTTACATCAAGTATCACGTTGAAAAGCCTAATAATTACGTATTTTGAGTTAGTTTTCAGAATAAGTTATAGCCATACCTATTTAATTTTTAATAATTTAGAATTTACTTATAAATAAGTGAGATTGAATTTTTTTTAATCAATAAAAGTACATGCTATTTGTACACTAAATTCGACCGCTAAATTCAACCACTGTATTTTTATATGTATACATATGCAATCCAAATCTAACTATACATAAATCCTTCGCGCGCTAGCTCACTTCTTCCAATTCCTTCTTACGCACCAAACACATTTTTTATGGTGTGCATTATCTTTTGATCTAGCCTCTCATTATTTTATTCTTTTTTTCTCACCCCTTCATTTTTCACACTCCCCATAAATAAAAATAAATATTGAATGTTGATTATAATTGGTTGAGATGTTAAAATGTGTGCTCATGAAGTGTGGATGATAATTCTGCATTTTTGCTGGTTCTCATGAGTCATGATATGATGAAAACAGTTTATCTTATCTTGAGTGGATAAGGGAAAAAAATATTGTGCAACAGTAAAATGATAATTAAACAAGTTTAAATCAAATTTTAATAGATCTATAATAATAATAATAAATTATATTATAATCACATTCATGCATTTCAATTCGTATTATAAAATTCGGTTATAATAAAATATTTTTAAAATAATAAATAAATTCAAAAATTTAACAAAAGTTAAAACTCATCTTAATCAAACATATTTCAAAGCATATTATAAAATTTAGTTATAATTAAATATGCTAAATGTAATAATCAAACTTGTTATAGGTAATAATCAAACTCAAGAATTTAATTAAAATTAAAACTCATATTATAATCAAACATGTTTCAAATCATATTACAAAATTCATTTATAATCAAACTTATTAAAAGTAATAATCAAACTCAAAAATTTACAATCAAAATTTAAATTTATATTATAATTATAATATAATCAAACACATACCAAATTATATTACAATATTCGATTGATAATCAAACTAAAAAATCCAAAAATCAATTCAAAAATCAGTGCAAGAATTGGAGTAAGGACAAGCTTTTCACAAGATGCTATTATTGAAGAAATTGTGCCCAATAATGAGTTATACAGAGAATTTTTCAAAGTAAAAAAAAAAGTTATTTTATTTTATTTTAAGAGCTTGGCTATCTTTCTTTTTTTTTTTCTTGTTTCATTAATCATTTGTAGTTAGAACTAATGTAATGAATAAAAAAAATTTATATTAATAGCTATGGTTATATAATTATTAAAGGACATGGCTGTTTTTAAGGGAATTAAAAGAGCAAAAGAAAAAACAAGGGTAAAAACATAAAACAGTACAAGAGTGCAAGAATATATGGTTTGGCATGTGTAACTTAGAAATATGAAAGAGGAGGAACACGTGTAGGAGTGAGAATAAAATTGATTTTTTAATTTTTATAATTTTGTATTTGTATACATATAATAATACAGTGGTTGATTTTAGTGACTAAAAATAATGTACATTTAGTATAATGATAAAAGTATTAGTGTATTATAAACTATAACTGTAATTTTTTTATTGTATTTAGACATTTTAACATAGTCAAACTTAGCAACATGTGAGACTTAATACTAATCATACAGTCTTCAATACTAAAAATATGTATTTGTATTTCCTAAACTTTTTATCATATTTTTAAAAAGTTTGATTATTCTAATATAGTAGATTTGATTATTCTGTTATAATAAGTTTAAATGTTTAATTACTCTCTTGATAATTATTTAATTAGAAAATTATGTGAATCAATAAATATAAACATACAAAAATATATTGATATTCAATAACATCTAACTTTTGTGTACATGTAACATTTTTATATAGTACTTAGTCCATTTTAAGTTAAACACAATTTTAAATAAAATTATAATGAGTTTTATTTATGTCTTTCTTTCTTAATTTTATTTTTCATGCTTTTTAAAAATTATCATAAAGTAGTTTAGATATTATCACTAAAACTAAAATTTTAAATTAATAATATAATTTATCAATTAAAATTTTAAAATTGTCTAATAGCAGTGTACTTGTACTAGTAGTATACATGACTTTTCATAGTTGCAACTTGCAAGTAGCATATCTTCTGTTCTAACCCTTGATTGGTCGTCACCAAAGAAAAAACCCTTGATTGGTCGTTTATTTATTTATGCATTTAAATGTGTTAAACCGAGAGGGTTGACATTTGACAATCCACAAACTTCATAAGCGTAATTAATAATTAGTTGGAACACAATTAATTACTGGCCCATGGATTTTGAATCGAGATAGAGAAGTAGAGGTTCAACGATTTCTTTTTTTTTTTTTTAAGTAAATTCCTATCCCTGCCGTAAGCATTTAGCATTAGGATATTGTCCTCATAAATAATTAATAATGACAACACAGTCTCTGATCAAATTATTCGTAAGACATTGCGGCCTTCAACAAATAAAAAAGGACAACGTAGCTTCTGATCAAATGATCTGTCGGACAATCTGTCATCTCTATTAATATTGTTGTCAGAAGTTAACAAATTTAGCCTACGTATAATGTTAATGTTCGAAATGAATCATTTTAGGGTGGGACAAAATGCTCACCATAATAATTTTTTGGTATACTTTTTATATATTGTTGGTATTTTTTGTTGGATAAAATTTAAATATTGTTGGTGTCTTTTGTGGTCAAGAATCTGAGTTAAATGACAAATTGATGGAGTTGGAAAACAAAATTGACAGAAATCCGATAGCAACATTAACAAAAAGGGCAGATTAACAAAAAGGGCAGATTGTGTAACGAATCATTTGATAAGGGGTTGCATTGCCTTTTTTATTTATTGAGGACCGCAATATTCTACGAATCATTTGATCAGGGGTCGGATTGTCATTATAAATTTGTCAGAAAACACAATGTCCTAGTGCTAAATGATCAAGGCCAAGGCCAGATGATGATTTACTGCGTAATTGGTCGTTTGTAATTGGTCGTTTATTAATGAGCATTTATAAAAAAAAAATAATTTTGAAGAATGTAGCATGAGTTCATTAGTTAGAGTAAATATTTTTTATTGACACGTGTAATTAACAAATAATCTAATATTAGTTAAAAGTTAAAACTATATATATATAATATAAGTTTACAGAAGATAGCGATGACCAATGAGTTCCAATAGAATTCGATATCTAACGACTAATGTTTAATTTTAGCATGATTTAAATACAACTGATTCACAAGAAACTAAAAACAGAAAAAATATATATATAAAGTAAAATAAAACGGAAGCAATATGCCAATACTGATGCAAAAGTAGAGCCTCAATTCCTCAAAACAAAAACTCTCCCATTCATATATATACTTTGAAAACTTCTTCCCGAGTACAAGAGAAACAAAGAAAAATGAGTACAAAATTGTTTAACCGCTTTAGAATGCGGTTATAGGTAACTAATATAGCATGCACATCGCAACAAAATTTAGTATGGAGAGTAAACCTGCCTGGGTCCCTCCGTAAACTTGTGGTTCATCGGAGTAGAGGTAAATCTTTAATCCTGTTCCTGTGAAAAATGGAAAAGGTCCAATCAATTACCATACCATACAATTGTAAACTCACTCCTTCTACAGAAGCATTCCAACTCTGAACATTAAACTAATGACAGATCCATTCCATAAGGCTTACCATCTTGCTGACATCGTATACTGAGTTCTGAGACAAACATTTAGCATGAACAATCGGCCCCACATTTCTACTTTCCATTTCACGGTTGCTATCTAAGTTGTTTATGTAGACAGCACCTTTGAACATCCATTCATCCCTCTCTTGACAGTACACATCTTCAAACAGCTCGCCACACAATACGCACAAGCACTGGCTTTCATCAGCTGGAACCATAGCATCCGATGGACTCCTCTCTGTTTCCTCATAATATTCATCTACGGAATCACTAGGCTCGGGCGGAAACCAATTTCCATACCATTTTCTGGATGCTCTAATGAGACCATCTTGCTCTCTTTCTCGTGTGGAATGCCACTCCAAGTGTTTGTTGAACTGTTCTTCCTGTTTAAGCTTAATACCACAAAGTTTGCAATGATGTTGATTATCATCCAATAATCCCTTAATTACGGCGGGATGCATCTCTCGGACTATATCAGGCTTAAAATAAAAACCAATGATATCCCTTATTTTGGTGTTGGTTGATTGACTTGAGATAAGGGAAGCCTTTGCATCATCTTCCTCAACTTTAGAGGATGTTACTGGGAGAGCTGTGGAACCAGGAACTGACAATGAGCTGTTGGCAGTAATGCTATCATTACATCCTTCCAATTGAACCAGGGTCTCACTTGGTATCTTAGTTGGTGACTCTGAATCTGCAGATATCAAACCTTTTGCAACCAATGAGCTTAAAAGGTTTGCAATTGGATTTAAGGAATTATTTTTTGAGGCAGTAGAGGTTGGAGCTGACACAGTGCTCGCATTAGAGGAAGTTGGCAACTTTGTAGAAACCTTTGGTTGCTGTCCACCATTTGCTTGAGATATGTTATCCATAATAGAAGAATCTTCATTTGGAGGAACTAATTTAGATGATGCGACTGTAGATACCGAAGAAATTAATGTGGCAGGAGAAGGTCTACCTGATAGAACTGGGCGAACCCCTATGTTGGATGGAAGATTCTTTGTAACTAGATTACTACTTGTAACAGGAAAACTACTTGCAATTGATTTGTTGAGGACTCTAGTCTGCACAGTTGCAGCTGACAAACTACTTTTTGATTGTTCTGAACTTTCACTGGCCAAAGAGAGTTTAGAGTGGGGAGGCTTCTTAGTTTTCGCAGTAACTTCAGTCTGGGATGAGACCAGCTGCTGTTGTTGATGCCTTGGCGGAAAAGAAGTCACTGAAGATAAAGGACCATGCAAATCCTTTTCTCTAGCTCTAAGCAAACTACCAACTTGAGCATTGGAAGGAAGGGCAGGTGGTTGATCTCTTATATATTGGCTCTGCAGACCTCCTGGAAATTGCGATGTTTTAGAAGCCTGCTCCAACAAATTTTGTGTTGGATGAGGGTGGTGCTTTGTTATGGGCAGTGATGCAGACTGCTTCTGCAAAGGTGACTGCACAGAAGTGGGTTTTGTTCCCATGGAATCAAAATTCTTTTGTCCCATAACTTCAGCCATACCTATGGTTGCATTTGGCATGGAAGACCGATTTGCCACCCTGGCAACCAAAGAACTTGTATTGGCTGGTAAGCAACCTAAAGAGGACAAATATCCTTCAGAGTGACCTGGCTTCATATTCACCTTTTCATTCGGTCTCTGCTCCTGCAATTTCCATGGCAATGATGAATGCCTCCCAAATGCAAATGATTGTTTCCTAACAGTAGATATTTCTCTATCAACCTTTTCCCCAAAATGGTGCAAAATTTGGGGTTGATCTTCTCCATCCTGCACGTGGAAACAAGTTGTCAGATGTGACATACAAGCTTGTCATTCTTAGCACTATCCAAAAACCTTTTCAAGTCTTGTTATTTTGACCTGACAACATGCCCATTCTATGATCCCATAGCATGAAAGCTAAGGTGGTAAAGTTCAACTGAATACAGTAATGTTGTAAAACAGACATAGTACCGGGGAACAATGTTTTAGAAACAAAAAATTATTCACTGCTCAAATCTAAAAACTGCCGAATTCCCAAGGGTTATGTTCAGGAACCCTGCTATAGAAAATGAGGAGTTTCATTGATCCCCCTTTTCGTACCTCCCCTTCCTAAATTCCTAGACCTACACAAGATAATATGCCTAAAGTCAGCTACTAAAACAAACACAAATTTATCCAGGAGTATGTTCTGGAAGGGTGATAAAGAGGGAGTGGCATGGCAAATCTTCAGTAAACCATATTTGGAAGCAACTTAAATTTTAAGGAGAGAATAGAATGGCAAGTGAGTGACACCTATTCCACCCTTGCAGCTCAAGGATGGATTTGTCATTTTGTCACAACAAATTGGGGAATCAATGAAGGATTGCCAATTTGTCATGCATTCCATTCCCAACCTTTATTAAACTGGTGCATTTAATCATGACTAGAACATCATCTACTACACTGTATTACAAGCCACTCGCTTTCATTCTCTATAAAAACTTCTAGAGCCTACGACAACCAACCCAGAGCTAACAATGAAGACCCTAATGCAAAGCTAGCGAAATCCTAATATAAATTGGACTAGTACATCATCTGTCATAAGATCACAATCAGACAGGATAGGATAACTAAAGTTGCAAGAATTAACTACAAAATTGCTGGAAAAGGACACGGTGTATAAACTGCAATTGGATTATTAAATTTAAGTAGAAAGGTACAAAAATCAAGAAAGCTTACAACGTTCTCATCATCGCCACCCATCCAGGGTTCTGTATTCAAGTTGTTGGCCATGCTGGCTGCACCATCGCCAGTCATTCCAGAGTTCATTTCATCCCACATGAATTCCTCTTCCTCAGAATTTTTCCAGCTACCTGCCAATACACTGCTCCGTATGCTAGTTATGTTTTGTGTTGGCTGATGATGTGCATCCAAGTTCATCGGCTTTGGTGCTTCATGATTTGTAAAACCGATACTTGAAATACTTGAATTATTTTCAAGGCCCGGATAGGATTCAGCTAAACTCTTCTCAGGAACAGAATCATTATATGCATCTCTTCGAATACGCTGATTACAATGCAATATAAACAATCACATTCAAATATGACAACTGATAGAATGAATACCAGGCATAATAACAGAATAAATTTACTCTTCGTACATGCATGTTAATCCTAGGATCTAGCCACGGTCGTGAAGCACCCAAAACTCTACTTGGCCTCTCTGGATCCTCATTTGTGTTCAAAATAGCTCTAGTCGTATCATTAGCTACTCCTTTAACCTTCATGACATGAAAAAGGACATGACAAAAGAAATAAGTACCTAAGATGTGATATAAAAAGATATGCATGATAAGTATATAGATGATATCTACTTCAGAAACTGAACATATTTCCAAGCTATACAATGTATGAAAGAGTGGTTAAATCATGATAAATATTGTGGATCACAAGGCTTCTTTGGAATTGTGAATTTTTTTTAAGGCACA
>JASCZI010272512.1:17433-32186 GCA_036250425.1 Stylosanthes scabra | reverse complement strand
TTTATATTAAAATCTATTTAAGCTTCCGCGAAAATTTATCATTGTTGTTTAATACTCAATTCACCCCCTCTTGAGTATTTGTATCTTGTGCATACCGTCTAACACTAGGCGTGGCTGCTCATGCTAGAATTCCCTCTGTTTTCTTTGTTTTATCTGTTTTCTTCCTCCTTAAGCTTCTTTATTCACTTTTCCTATAAATAATTAACAAAATACTCAAAGTCTCTAGTTGATTTAATTCTTTACTAATTATAATGAATATTAAGCTAATCAGGGATAATGACTTTCTTTAGAGAAATGTCACTCATGATGGAATTAAGAGGGATAGTGTGATAAGAAGTAATGAGAAGAGGTGTGAGTAATATTCCAGATGAGACATGTATAACATAAGGAAGTGTTATGACATTTAGTGACATGATGAAAAAATGGATTGGTGTGATATTAGCGTGAATGAGAATTAATATCATGTATGTATACAACCTTAGCCGCCACTCCCCTTCCTCGCCCCCATCTACCCCTAGCAGCCGTCGTTCCAATCATCCCTAGTCGCCACCTCCCCCCCTTCACTGACAAACTGCCGTCCCCATCACACCCATTTATTTCAGCCTTCTCCCAGTTGTTGGTGTTGCTGATTTCCCTAGGCTTGAGTCTGGAGCAGCTCCGTCTAAGTCAACACCATCGTCCCACGGTTCCAGATTTACCTTCATCGTCGCCGGCTGCACGCCAGCTTCTTCTGTCGTCGTCTAATCGTCGCCTTTCGTCTTCCAGCGTCTGGTTGTCTCAGGCGGTCTTACCACCTCTCACCCTCTGCTCGTTTAAGCCTCACCAAAGGCAATGGCAGGTGTCGACGATGGAAAATATAGGCAGATCTTATGAGGATGACTGAAACCAGGCGCTGATGGAGTCAAATCTGGGCTTGGCTAAGCGGATGACGACAGGACAGAAGCTGGCGGTGGTCTCATGATCTTGTGCTTTTCAACCTCGTTATTATAGAAACAACTTCAAAGAAGGGGCTTTAAGTCGAGGTTCAAAGGCATGCCTTTCCTCTACAAAGGCCAGAAACTGCTTCAAGAAGGGGCTTTAAGTGGAGGTTCAGATTCGTCCCTTTGCTGCTGCTTTTTTTTCCAGGTACAGTACTATGCTTCAGTCGTGTCGCAACGCCATCTAATGTAATTCAGATTTACCACCATCCTTCAAATATCTCCGCCTCCACGTCAAATCCCGGCAAGCACATCCTCTAATCACAATAGAGCAATTCTTGTTCAGTCGTATTACCTCCTCTTCCTCATTTCCCTTTAATTAATAGCACGATTTTAGTTCTTAATTACTGAATTTATGTTGCTGATTATAGAGTTGTCGATGATTGTTGAATTGTTGCTTGACCTGATTATAGTTGAATTATGGTTTGTATTGGTGTTGAGGCGGAGCCTCTTTTTGCTGCTAATTCATAAGGCGGAGCCTTTTCTTTGTTATTGATTGATTTGGTTAATTGTTCATTTTGGAAGTTGAGCTTCTTTTGTGTTCTGATCCTGTTCTTTTGCTATTTATTTCGAGGCGAAGCCTCCTTTGGTTGCTATTTGATAACATGAAGCATTTCTTTGTGTTAGTTTATGTTGTTAGCTATTTAATTTAGAAGCTGAGCTTCATTTGCATTATGAGCCTTTTTCTTTGCTATTGATGTTGAGGTAGAGCCTCTTTTGTGCTGATTTAAGTGTTTTGTCTATGTGCTGAGTAGTTTCAATTGGATGCTGATTGTTATCTTTAGTGTTTATATCAAGGCTGAGCCTCTTTCTGATGTTGTTTGTGTGGAGGCAGAGCCTCATTTTGGTGATGTTTCATAAAGCTAGATTTTCACATATTATATTTGATGGTTTTATTTGTTTTGATTTGAAGATGGGTGTCTCTCTTTTTGTGGTGAGGCTGAGCCTCCTTTGGTTGTTATTTATGTTGAGGTGGAGCCTCCTTGTGCCTTGTTACGATGAATTTTGAAGATGGCGATGGAAACTACGATAAATTGTTTATTTTACTGTAACTTTTAATTCTCCTTGGATTCTTGTTGGCAATGCCGAAGCGGATTTAAGGAGGCTTCTACTTTCTCCCCAATTGGGCCGAGACTTTTAAACTATCTTAAAAATATGTATATATAGTGAGTAGGAACAGCTGGAAGGGTTAAGTTGCTTTTACATGACAAATTTTTAGAGCCATTGGACACTAGGCTGTAAAGAGATAATTAAGTTTTAGCAGTGACTTTTTAAATTTTTTTAATGACAAAAAAAAATTACATGGGAAATTAAGTAATTTAGATCATGAATGCACCAGTCAAATAGTTTATGTTAAATTATAATCATTGTTTAATTATATGGTTATGACTATAATAGTTTGTTTCGGACCTCCATTTTAATTTCCTTTAGACTGCCTAATTCATTGTGAATAATTATAATGTGATACTTATTATTGTTTAGGTGCATATTGAACTTATTTATGTATTAATATCTTTATGATAGTATGCATGTGCTCTGTTAGTGTTTTCTCTTGTGCCCTACTAGGGTTTTCTTTTGTGCCCTAATAGAATTTTTCTAGTGCTTTGTTACAGTTTTTTTGCCTTAATAAGGTTTTTTCTCGTGCTTTATTAAAGATTTAGAGTTTTTCAAACTCATTTGGAGTACACAACAATCAGTGATATTGTAAAAACTTGTTTGAATAGGCTTTGTTGATAAATTCATTTCATTTTGGACAATGAAAGCTGATTTTAAGATCATTTGGAGTCGATCTAATAATTTTTCTGCAATGATGATTCTTTCTCAATTTACTGAGGTAGAAGGCGCCAGCCGTCAATTGGTGCTGAAGAAAACATGAAAGTATTTTGCAAGGAATTGTTAGGGTTTGGGGAGACCTCTGACATTTCATAAACTGAAGGGATCAGTATATCCTACTCTCTTGGTAATGATTTTATCTGTGAAACCAATAATCAATCTCGAATGGTGGAATGTAAATTGAAGGTTTTGATAAACAATTTCTACATAATCCTAAGGGTACTACAGTTAAGTTATCTACAATTGTCTCCCGATGCGCCAACACTTCTTCGAAGCCGCATCTTCTCCAAATGATTCTTGCCTCCATCATCGAGATCATCAACCTTGAGTTTCAAAGATATCATTTTTCTTAATCTTCTTTTAAGTTTATTTAATATTTGCATCTTTAATTCTTGTGGAGATCCCATTTTCTGTTGCTGTGGTTGTTCAAGTTGGACATAACTCTTATGTATTCATTTTTTATATTCAGTGAAATGAAATACAGTTGGCTTTGATAAAAATAAAAAAATAAAGAATTACTAACATTTACTCCAAACATCCATAATTTATTTATTGTTATATTTGAATCCACAGCATATAAACAAAATAACCGCAAACTAAATTCTCACTGTACTATCATTATTTCCAACCCTTCAAACATGGGGTTAAGTTTATTAATTTGTCCAAATATGCAGATCACGGAGGAATATCCAATATTATTATGGGAAACTTAAATAAACATACAAACTCATTTATTAAAAAGTTTTTCATATGACCCCCCAAAATAGGTGGTCAAATGTGTGCAAAAATATATTGAGATCAGCAGCCTTGAAAATATTGAAATAAAAACTCAATGCAGTTGACAAATTTGCATACATTGATTTGTAAGTCTGGGTCTAATTAGGGATAAAAAAATTTACTTTTAATTTATTAATTTCACAACATATCTACAAAGTTCATTTAATCCTTCTATTTCCACTAACCAGTATTTGTTTGATTGGATTATTCCTTTTCACCATTCCTTAATCGTTAATTGTTTTTCGTGAGATAATTTTTCATTACTTGTCATTTACTAAAATGTATAACATTTATTTAGCACAATTTAATGGTTTAAACCTTTCTGAGCATAACTAAAACTTCAAGTTATTGTCTAATTTTTTTTTTTCAATTTACTTTCGAGTTAGGATACATCTCAATTAGGCTCATTCTTTTTAAATTACATTCGTTTTTTTTTTTCACATTTTATTTTACTCCGATATCCCTTTTCACCATAACTTTGTACATAATAATAATGTCACAATCATTGTTATTTAAGTGCATATTCAACTTATTTATCTATTAATATCTTTCTAAAATATTTTGTCAACCACTTTACTGAATAATATTACTTCTTAAAATAAATTACATTCTTTTAATATTTGGTTGAACTATCCATAAATTATTCATTATTGTTATATTTGAATCCACATCATATAAAACAAAATAACCTCAACCCAAATCCTTATTGAGCAGCCATTATTTCCAACACTTTAAACATGGAGTTAAGTTTATCAATTTGTCCAAACTTCAGGTAAACAACTACAGGTAATCGCCATAACTCAAATCTTCATCTATTTCTCTGGTTTCTGTTCCTACAATGGTTGCTCTGTTTATTAATTTTGATCCCTAGCATTCTGACTTCTCGTGTTTCTTGTTGACGGAACTTCTTCACTGATTAAAAATTCTTTTAACAGGGACAATAGGGAGATTCTGGTGCCATATCACATTTGCAGGTTTATGTCTCTGGTGTTTGGAATAGTTGATTTTTGGTTTAAGATTTATGATTTTTGCCATATCACTCCTAATACACATTTGTGATTTTTAGTTTAAGATTTTGGTTCTTTTCTGATTTTTGGTTATGAATTGATTGTGTTCTTGTGATTAATTGGCTGTCAATGTTTTCAACTTTTCCATTTGCAAGGATTAGTTGAAATATTCGGATTTGATTGGACATGCATTGATATGTAGTATCAAAGAATATTGATATTGTTCTTGTGGCCATTCTTTTTTCTGCTGCTCGGATTTTATGATACTTGCTGCATCATTATAACAATTCCTAGATTATATATATATGTGGTACTTAAATTTTAGTTTAATGGCATATAAAATCTATACTTAAATAATTTAGCCATATCTTTCAATTAAGACATACACTACTTGAAAGGGCGTAATTGGTGTATGTCTTAACACTAAAAGGGAAAACCAATTTCAATTAACCTTACATCCTTTTGTTTTATTGGAATTCAAGTTATTTGATTCTCTCTTTGTTCATTTCAACTGAGCTGATTGTTTAATTTTATTTTGTATTGACAGAACTTGTTTAGTCTTCTATTGCTTTTTTATTGCATCTGAAAATAGTAGAAGACATTTATTATTTTTGAATTAGTTTAAAACCGAAAAACTGAACCAAATGGTTAGGATTGGTTTGATTTGATCCGATGGTATTTCCTTTGAACTTTTGCCTTAAACTTCAACTGAACTGATTTTTCTAATTGTTTCCACGTAGGCTACGATATTGCTGCTGGCTTGCTGCTTCTACATAGATGCTGCATGAACTTCACACATGAACCTCAAATTAGTAAGGTTGGAAACCAAGTTTAAACAGACAAAGGTTTTCTTATCTTCATTTTTTTTGAAAAATTTAAATTAAACAAAGTGAACTGAGTGCTGTGCTAAGCATGAACTCTAATTATATATGATGCATAACTAATTCATTACTTTTGAAAAAAAATCTAAGATTACTTTCACTAAAAAAAACAAAATTTGTACTTAAAAGAATGTGCATCATGTGTGAATATATTCTGACAATTTATTATTTTGTCATCCCCTCATTTTGTATGGTTTTTTTTAAACAAAGATTTAACAACAAATTCTCATATATACACCAAAACTGAGAATTAATATTAATATATTCTGACAATTTTTTTTAATACCATTTATGAATAACAGGACATAGATGTATTATCTTAATATCATATAAATCATATATTCTCTATAGTTAACTATTGATATTTATGTCTATGAATAGAATAAAATTATATTCAAAACACTAAATGACATTAAAAGAGTAGAATGAAGGGAAGGGAAGGGAAGAGAGAGAACAAACAAAATAAAATAAGAACTTTGCTAATCTTCAATGAAAATAGAATCTACTCTTTTTTCTTTGTTGTAGATTTTCTTGTAAAGGTAGAATTAGAAAGTGGAAGCTGTTATTCTTACTTTTAGTTGGATCATGCTTTTTCATTTCAAGCTCCTAACTTTGCTCTCGGTTTTTTTTGCTTTTTGCTCTTAACTCCTAGCTCACTTTCAGCCTTGTTGTTGAGTTTGAGTGGGCTTGATCTAACTTCTATCATCTTTGATAGGAACCCTACAACCCAAACTTGATGCTTTCATCAACTTGAGGAAAACATGCTTCATCATTTTGCTTGGAAAGAGTGCTGAAGCTATCATTATCATCATTTATTTATCATATATATAAAAAAAAAAGCATTTTGGAGGAAAAAAGCTCCTAAATTTAAAATTGTTTGTTTTTGAATTTGATATCTCCGTCTCTAATGTAATAAGCACCTTTTATAAAGAGGGAGCTGAGAGGAATTATGTGTGGTTATTTTTACTTTTTAACTGTCATAATTTTTTTTTCTAGGACCAGGAGCCTGTCACATCCTTAATTTAGGGAAAAGTTCAAAATTTTGAAATTTAAAATGGATGTTTTCCCACTAATTTCATTTACAAAATATAAATATAAATAAATATAATCACTTGTCATACATTAAAAGAAATACTTCTCAGCCTCTTATTATTTGCTAAAATGCAAAATCAAACACTGACTCCCCGTTAAGTTTTAATAGATACCTCAACTTATAGTCATATATATTTTTACTTTTAATGTTCATTTTGGATAATGACAATTAATCTCATTTTTTTTGTAGTGATATTCTTTCTTTATTATTTTTTGTTTTGTTAGACTATCCCTCCTCACCACAGTGACGACCCAAATTTTTTTTATAATGAGGGCAAAAATATATTAAAATAAATTTTATTATGTTAGATATTGATATTTATATTGTATATAATGGAGATGTGAAAATTGAAAAGAGGTGATGCACTCCTTTTTTTTTTGTAAAATACTTATGTTTATATATATATATATATAAATTATTTTTTTTCATTTTTCATGAATTTTTCACTCCTTCAAACTCAAAATCTCTTAATTAAATTATAAATAACTAGTCATCGTAAGTAAATCAATTTATATTATGTATACACACATATAAAAAATAAAAAATAAATCAATTGTGCTTATTTATACTTTGATTTTTACATTTGAAACTAGGATTATATAGATATACCTACCAGAAAACTATATCTATATATGAAAGGTATATTAATTTAAAATAAATAAATCTTACAATAACTTTTCTCTCTTTATCTTCAAAATAATTAAATATTTTCTTAATTTAATTTAGTACATTATATATTATGAGTTTAAGAAAATTATACATACATTAAATTGTGGATTGTCACGTAAATAATAATTATTATTTACATTCATTATGTGAATAATCATCTAAAAAAAATGATTAAATAATTATGTAAAAAACATTTATAATGTCAATGCATTAAAATTAAATTATATATTATTAAACAATTGTTCTACTACTCAAATTTAACGAAATAAATATTGTTACTTGTTAAGTTTAATATAACAATATTTCTCTTTTTTTAAAAAAAAAAAAAAACCTAAACAAGATCCTTATAATTCACTATGGGGGCAAAGGAAATGTAACATGGGACAAATATATTCATTTAAATATAACTAATAATTTTTTTCAAAATACAGAAGAAACATTGTCTCACCGTGACTTAATGAAACATTGTTCTACATAAAGAAGAATTTATATCTTTTCATTATTTGTTATTTATTAAAATGTATAACGTTTATTGACCACATTTTATTATTTTTAACCTTTATGAGCATCACGAATACTTCAACTTATTATCTTCTTATTTTTTATTTTAGTGTCGACTTAGGCTACACCACAATTAAGCTCTCTTTTTTTTTTAATAATGACATTCTTTGTTATCACATTTTTTTTACACTCTATGCAACTTCAAATATCAGTTTTAATACTTAACTGAAAGGAACCATCCAAATTAATTTCTTTCCAGAGGTGGCTAACTAACGGTAATTGGGAAAAAAAACACACTCTACTACTATTATTAAAATGAAAGTATTGCGATTACTTTAGTATAGGTTTTTGAGAATGGGAAGTAGACAAAATATGGTGTTGAAACATAAAGTTTACTCAAAATAAACCACCTTCTACAATCAGGGATGACCTCCAAAATAAACAAAAGAACTACCCTACATCTTAAACAAAAACCAAGGAGCTTTTCAATCCATTTTTCTCTTCCATTCACATCGCCTGAATATTTTGCTGTTAGAATCTTGATCTTTAGGACTCATTACACCATCAACACCTCTATTAATCCGAGAGTCATTCCCAACAACTTTAGTAAGAGTCTCAACAGAAATCTCAGGATTACTCTGCGAATCAGAATCCTATAAACAAACATTGACATCGTTGTTAGGATAAACTTTTTTAAAGCATGAGTCACAATATGGATAAAATCAATCATTTCAACCACCTTTAATAGACACAATAAAAGTTGATATCCATCATGAGGTTTCCTGCAAGATACAACCACAGAAACTTTAAGACATACTCAAAGTCCACAACAGTTCACTTTATGTCATAATCCACAACAAATAGGATCACCAAACATTCACCTCAGTTATATTAAGCACTTCTTCTACACTTCGAAGTGGAAAGGAACCACTGCTAATCTCTTCAGTCACATAACGGTTAGATTAACTCTTAATGTGATTGATTTGTTGAGTGCATTGGTTGCCCAAATTGATCAACCTACATAATCAGCATTGCAAATGGAACTAACAACTTAGACAGAAGAGATTGAAATGTTACATTGCAAATTGTAAACACATTGTAAACTTCACTTTGACTCACCGATTCCTAAGCTCAACAACATCAAGAAACAGTGGATTGAAGAAAATTCCCGAGCCATATAAGCTGGGCTAAATGCACAACTCATTCAAATACACGTGAGGCTTAAAAGGTTATCCAACCAAAACCAAAGGCTCCGCATCAACCTTCTGCAAATTACCTAAAGCTTCAACCACATAATCCCCAAAAAGAGTGCACGTCATCTTGTTCTTCCTACAGTCAACATGACTGACTTCAGAACACAACCACACCAAATAATTGTAAACACATTAAGCCTTTCAAAGAAAAAACATATACTCAACTGCTCATCTTCAAGGTAAAGCCTCATACTTACTGGATTGTTCTGCCTTTGTGATAATATCCTCAGGATCCTCTTTCCCAATCACCTGACCCACACAATCTGAAATTTGGCACAAACAAAATCATTTTCCTCACCTACAAATATTTAACCATATAATCAAGGAAACTGGAAGTTCAGAGTTATTTTAAACAGAGTTATTTGTCAGGAAAATGTCGTTGTTAGAACAAATCCCCTCAATCTCAGCAAACGGGATGAAACGCGGGGGAGAAAATGCAAAGGTATCAGTAGCCAATAGATCCATATATTGAGTTTTTTTTGGTTGAAAAGAGTGAATTTATCAATTTATATTGCACTTAATTTGTGAACTCATTCTTTTGTAAATTTTCTTTTAATTAAGTTTTGATCAAAACATGCTTTTTACACCTTTAAAATTATTAAATTGATTTATTTTCTTCCATTTGATATCTTGATATATTTGTTTAAGTTGTTTAAAGTTTAAGAGGTAATAATGACTTAGAAATATAGAGAAAAGCATGAAAAAATCGAAAAATTCATGAAGAAACAAGGGTTGCTAAAAGCTGTCAAGGTGTATATACACAACCAGTGCTGTGTACACAGTCTGCTATGCAAGCTTACTGTTGACTCTATACACATCCCTGTCACGTGTTTTATCTTCAAAAATCACGTGTTTGGTCATTTTGGGGATCATTTTTGACACACATTCAACTCCCAATACACTTTTTTTAAGGCACAATTAAGACCAAAAAAAGGACAACATAAAAAAAACACTACAACAACAACTCTCAACACATTCACTCATATTCACTCTCTCATTAGTTTTAGTTTTATGCTCTTCTAAGGTTTTAGTTCATATTCTAAAGAGAGAAGCTCCAACTTTTCTCTAGAATTTGTGGTTTTAATTTTCAAATTCTCATTAACTCTTCTTTTTATTGTTAATTAGGATCACTTCCACTCTAGTTATTTTACTATTGCATGTTATTACTTTCCCTCTCTTTTGTGTTTATGATTAGTATTGTGAACTTTAGATTGTGGCTTAATTATGTTGGTAAATGTTTCTTTTTATGTCGTATTCATGTTTATTTGAATTGTTGTTATTGATATTTTGCATTGAATATTGTTAGATTTTATTATTATAACAATTTATGATGTTTGAATACTTATACACATCAAGTGTTTGTTAAAATGTTTGAACTAGTTATGGAGTAGAACTTTAATTCTTGGCTTAGGGTTGAGATGTTTAGTGACTTGAGTCATGATTGTGTTGATTAATTGGTGGGCTAGGGCTATTTAATTAATCTTGTTTTCATTAACGCTAATTCTTTACTAAACTCAATTAATAAGTGGATTAAGACTTGTGATTGGGATTTATTAAGACCAATTGACATTCCTCAATTCTTAGAGTTTAAATAATTAGTTTGCTCTTGGATATTACTTTGGGTTTTAGTTAGTGACAAGAATTGTGATTTAACTCAAAATCCTAACCAAGACTTCTTAGACTTTGATTAAATCATTTTTTATTTGCTTTAATTACTTGTTAGTAGCTTCTCCTAGTGTAACTAATTGCTAGTAGAATTTAGTTCTTATTTGAATTTTTGCATTTTCTAGTTGGTAGTTTAGTTATTAAGTCTTTCATTATCTAGTTTTAGATATAGTTTAATTTTCTTGCAATTTAGTCTTTTAAATACTTGTTCATTATTTCCTTGCAAATCTTAGATTAGAATATTGAGTCAAACAACCTTTTCACTCATAGTCATAGCAAACCTTGTTCAGTTCTTAGGGAGAACGACCTAGGATTAATACTCCCGGTTTGGTTTTGTTTGAAACATTTTTTAAAACTAAATTTGACCATTGTCAATTACTGATTGGGCTAACTACAACGTAATTATGTTTTTGAACTTAAAATTTTTCCAATCGATCTTAAATAGTGCATCACTAGCCTACTAACGCAGGTCTTCATAAAAACTCTCAACTTGTATTTGTGAGATGTAACCCTTAATCCCTTTCCAACAAGTTTCACCACAAAGTTATGTATTCAATAGAGGAAGAAAGATATTTAAATTTAAGAAAAAATACAGGCACATTGAAAAATAACCCTCCTTCCTATCATATATCACAAAGAAAAAACAGGGGATGGTGGCATCAAATAAAATGGGGCACCAAGAGTTGATGAGTGGGGGTTTAAACTCCTTAAATTAAATAGATTACATAGTTTACGACGTGTGTAAAAGTAAATACAATAACATGAGAAAATGACTTTTTTCCCCTTCTTTCTCTCATGTTTCTTTCCTGTTTTTCCTCTTTCCTTATGTTGGTTTGTTCTGTTTTTTTTTTTTTTATATTTTCTTTTTTTTCTTCTAGAGATTTAGATCTGGATCTAAGTTAACCCTCTTTTATGATGGTGCTTCCCCTTTTTTTTTTATGGTGCATATTAAATTCCTTTGTGGTTGCTATTATTGTGAAAGTTAAGATATTTTTAGATTTGGAAGAGAAACACCAAGGGAATATGATTTTGCTCAAATGTTCAGAGTTTGAAAATACTCACTTTCATTTGGAAAAGAAGATGAAGCCTAACGGATAGCAACATGTATGTGTTCATTAAAGAAATAAGAGGAACTTTGTATCCTTGTTTCTACCCGTTAAAATTCATGGAATTGAAGGTTGTGCTTCCTATCAGATCATAGTCCATCCTTTAAGATTTTTATGTTCTTTCTTCAATATAAAATGATTATTTTTCAGATTACCTGTATGTGCGGTTATGACTTTATTTGAATGAGATTATGTTTTCTGTAAAAAAAAATAAAAATAAAAATAAAACATTGTGTGATACAAAAAATAGTATAATAAAAATTAATAATTAATAATTTTGATAAAAAAATAAAATTAGAGGTAGTTTAAGATGTTCAATATAAAATTGTAAAGAAAAATAAAATTGTTTTTTATCTATTGAAATTATGCATAAAGATAAATAAAAAGTGCTTTGTTTATAACTTTTTATATGTGCTTTAAATTAATTAAATTAGGTTGAGAAAATAAACAAATTTAATAGCATTTATAAATAACTAATTTCAAATAACAATGTTTGTAAATCATCAAGTTACTTTTGTATTTTTGTCACACATGATAAAAACATAATGATTTTTTTTATACCTTATCTAATTCGAATTTATTTATCCTATACATTCTAAAGGTTAAATAACTTATTAATTTTTTTTAATTATTGACATCAAAATAAAAATTTTAAATTTAATTTCTTAAACAATGCAAGACCGTCGAGAGAATTTTCATATTTAATGTTTTTATAAAAGGACAGTTCTCATGTTCTTTAAAAAAAATTATATAACTTGCACAGAAATGTACAATGATATATGCATTACCGTTTTTGATATTTATATTTCTAAAACTTCTTTCTCTATCTTTTAAACTTACTTTCATGCCAATGCACTTATTCTTTGGCATATAACTACTATGGAAAATAGAAGATCAAATGCCCACTCATTATCAAAATGTTTCAAATGCTAAAGGTTTCATTAACAGGGAAGTGTTGTTTTCACTATATAAACTAAGCTTCAGAGTATAACGTCCATAAGTGATATAATGTTAGTGCGAACTTAATAGACATATCCATGTTGATTGAAAAATACAGACTTCCATTTATATATCATGTTTTTGCACTAGTATCTTCAATACATTCACATTACCACTTCTAAGTCTTTTGTTGACCAAATGGTTCCATCATTCCCCCACTAAGCATCTATCAGCCTGGGCAGTCTTTTAGATCCAAATACTATTAGCACAAAAATTTGGAACTCAATCAAGAGATAAAACCGCATAACAGATTTTATTGCCATCTTCGAAAATAATTGCAGCCGGATTCACCAATCAATAACCAGCTCCGAAAAGCAGCTCTGTTCTTTTTCAAGAATTTGCTGTGGTTCACTCAAAATATACAGATCGCGGCCTCCGGGGTTGAGGAGGTGAAAAGCAACAAAAAAGCATATCGGGGTAGACTGACTCTATCGACACCTTACTCATGGATCTGGGTTGAAATTTGATGATCCTTGTCGTTGGTGGCATTACTGGGAAATGGTACAACAACCCATCCCGGTAGCCTTGTACAGTTTGGTCACAACGATGTATATCCAATCAACGAAGCTTGCTAGTTCTTCGCCTCGAAGGCCCACCAGGAAACAGCTGCATAATCCATCCTAACACTCTTTCGACCACCTAGTAAGAAAGAAACAGAAATCAATTCCTTTTCTAAAAGTTTCAAGTTTTCCACCCTTGTTCTCAAGTCTTAATAACCACTACCAGTTACAGGTCAAACTACACTCCTAATAATATATTAAAGGTTTCAATTTTCAACCAACATTCATGTAATCCTTAGCGCTGGTTTGATAAAACTTTTACTTTTAGAAAGTAGGTTATCAAATCTGACTTTTGAAAGATAGCTCTCTAAAAAGTGTAGCATCTATATTTGGTAATCAAACTAAAAAATGGCTTTTAATAAGCACAAGTAAATTTTGTTTCGTAAAATAGCTTTTAAAATTTAAATAGACCATAATAAACATAAATGTAATAATAAATTTGGATATTTGTTAAAATATGAGGTTATATAAGATTTTTTAAATTTTGATCAGCACAAGCTATCTTTGAAAAGCATCTCCTAATGTGTTTTCAAAAGCACTCCCAACTTTTAAAAGTTGAAAGCATGCATGTGATTTGTTTTATTTACCAAATACAAAATGAAGTGCTACAAGTATCTCTTCGAAAAGTTTCACAAACCAAGCCTTATAAATTTCAAAGAAGTTTTCAATTATTTACAGTGATACAGTAAAAAATAAATATATATTTTAGACTAAGGAGTGTTTCAAAATACATTGAATTTTTTTAACTACTATGTCCAAATTGACATACATTTTAAGATGAAGATGTTGTAAATAAGAGGCAAGGATACATAGATGTACAAAGGATGTGCTCTCTAGTCCTAAGATAATAACAAGTTCATATAACCAAATAAAGCAAATTGAACTCATTAAAGTTACCTCATCACCCTCATCCGCATATGGGGTGTTATCGTAAATAGGACTAAATTCTGGTTGTTTTCCTGAAATATTCTCACTGACCATGCTTTGAGCAGTCAACAGCTCTAATCTTTGGGTCTGGATCTCAAGTTTCCATGATAATTCCTTGTTTATCTCCTTCAAACAGGAAAACAAACAGAAGAAATAACACAGGTAAGACTAACAGTGAAATGAAATGGAATAACCATAGATCAGAATTTAAAATCATGAAGTTCATAAGATCTGACAGAGAGCTCTTTGACAAATTGCATACCATCACATTAATTGGGAATTAGTTGGACATACTACAACATCTAATTAGTTTGGGAAAGGAAAAAAGAAAAGATCGGAGATTAAAGCAATCTAATCTAAACATGTGATTGATTGTATCCAGGATCATTATGCTAAAAGCAAGAGCAGCTGGAAGAAGATTTGTGAATGGCTTCATTGAATCCTACACACGCCGTCTTATATAAGAGCTTTTTCTTTAAAAAACATGTTTAAACAAGGTATTATA
>JASCZI010272512.1:0-17334 GCA_036250425.1 Stylosanthes scabra | reverse complement strand
TTTTTTTTTTTTTTTTTTTTTTAAAAAAAAAAAAAAAAAAAAAAAAAAAAAAAAAAAAAAAAAATTCAGAAAACTGCACAAACTTCAATCAAAGCAAGGACTATTATGAGGTGGAAAGTATAAGAAAAAGTCTGCTTAACCGTTCTTAAAAGATTCAGATTTCAATATAGGACAGGACACCGACATTATATAATCCATGAAGTAAACTCCACTTAGTGGAACAAAGCTTGGCTGTTATTGTTGTCTTAATTAATTCATCCACTAATAGCAAACGCATCAAACTTTAAATGACATGTATTCTTGCTTCCAATGAAGTGCTCCAACAATAGTAAATTATGTAAGAAATTATTAAGAATAAAAATAAAAATAAAAAAGGTTGTCATTCAAAGTTCAAACAAAATGGTTCTGACTACCTTCATCCTAGAACATTCGGAAGATTCGAGTGTCAAGGCTTTCATCAAATCTTCTTTCTCCTGTGCCAACTACATAACAAAGGTAGACAGATGAATATGCATGCTAAGCCTATTTAATGACAAGAATAGTTGGAACAAAAGATGGCGCAAGACAGGATAAAAAACTAATACATAAAACAGTAATGTGCAATGAGAACTGGCACTGAGTTTCCAGGAGACCAAATGCTACCTCAGAAATTAGCGCATTAATGTTCTCGATCATTCTCATCTGATCATGAGGAATTTTCGCAGGAGAAACTCCAGAAGTTGAGTGTACAGTTTCAGGAACTGTGGATGAACTAGATGCTTCGGCATCATGAGTATCACTGTTTTCTGCATCACCATCTTCTCTTGCTGCACAGCATAGATATAAAAACATAAGCAGAGATTAAACTAGTTAAATACTTTGGATTAAGAAAACAAAGCATGACCATCCATTCATATTTTTTAGTATATTCCAGGTGAGACAAACCAAATAAGGATAAATGACGTTCTATCAAAAGAGAAAAAAAGGGCGAATGGTATAAAATTTGTTGGCTAAAAAAAGATCTCCATACCGAGTACCTTTACTCAGTTATCTTCAGTATGTATACCAGAAGGTTAGCACATAAATATAGGAAATAAGAGATTCTTCCAACAAATTACACCAAAGCATAAATTTTCTTAAAAGAATAAAATAAAGCAGAACCACATAAAATATACGGAAACTTCATAAACAGATCCTTTTTCCCCCTTTTTGAATAATTGAATTCTCATTTTCATGTTAAGCATATTTTTCATTAAAGCAATCACTTTTGTTCCTTTGAAGAACTACAGAACCATGAAACAGGCTTAATTTGTCTTGAAATTAGCAAGAACAGTTGCTTAATTTAGACAGCCACATATAAACAATAACAACTATGGTTATTTAGAATATACAAAGGAACAACCATAACTGAGGCATACATACCTAAATCCTGGGTGGATGTAGAAATATCCTTTTTTAAAACATGACTCTCAATGGACTTTCCAATGCCTGAAGCCTTTCGCAGCTTAGAAAGCAACACTTTCTTCTCTGTATCATTGAATGGAAGAGAACAAACATCAATTGAGTTCAGATATGACTAAATTCACATAATATTTGTTACCAACTTTGAAAGATCAGTAGCTCTTTTGTCATCTTGACATATACATTCAAAGTTAGGGGACAAAGTTATCGGTTGGCTAGCAACTTTTTTTAGCATGTCTTAACAATTTTCTTCTTGTGAAAGCCTAAATCCATTCATTAGCCTCCACCAACAGCTTAAACATTTGGAAGGTATGGTTCTCGACATGGTAGCAAAGTCTCTATGACCAAGTCCTAGAGTTCAATGGTTTCCATTCCACCGACATTCTTATAAATACAAATAAAAGAATTTCAACACAGGGCAGGTGGACTTGCAAATTTTCCATGCTTTCAGCCCAAAGGACATGGTTAGAATATAAATTCATTTATTAGCTATTAGCTTCTACTTAACATCTTAAGCATTTGGGAATAATTAAAAGATATAGCATCCCATCCCACTCCCCATCTATGTATACACCTATATGCAAATTCATTCGCAAAGTAGCATTCTAAATAGGAATTAGTTTGAGGAATCACCAAAATATATATTAGGATGAAAAACGACCCTAATGAATAAACAGCTTGTTTTGCCAATTTTTTCATGTCCATTGCACATCAATATTCCTTCTTCGTGCTTGTTCTTTCTTCTTATAAGCATTAAATAAGTGAAAGCACTAGCCTTACAAAACTAGTGCACAGATGCAGATGAATAGAAAATTACAGTGAGTAGGTATAATTTACAGTTAAAATCTGTTTACCCTCTTGAAGTGCTTCAATGGTTGTCCTCATATCATGGCAATCTTTGTCTAGGCTTGACATTTTCTTTCTGCAACATTTATTATGAACTGTTATTTTAAAATGCCAAAGATGGCAGAATCTTTAGATAAACAAATTAAGCAAAATGAACAATGGAAAGATACGTGAAATCTCCTTTCATCACTGGGGAGCTAAAGTATTAAATTTAAAAATTAAAAAGGAGAATGGTAGATCCAACAGTCATGTTCTGACAACCAGTTTTATGAGATAGGATTAGATGTTTGGCTCCTATTTGGTGTAAAGCTCACGATCTTTATAGAGGATTTTGCCTCTTAATGAATTTCTTCTTTTATTAAAAAATTAAATTAAATTAAAATACTGTCTCTATACGAATCATGAAAGTTGAACATTGCGAAAATAAGTGTCAATTATCAAAAGCAGATTGAAGTTCGATAACTTTCTCTCAGACAATATTACAATAACAAATACTTTCATTACAAAAATAAAGAAGGTATGTTCCATCAGAAGAAATTAAAGGTGGGGAGAGGAAAGCAACCATGTACTTCCTTTTAGATTAAGGAGGAATTTTATTTAGATAGTTAAGTACTTCAACTTAAAGAAATCCTCATAAGACAGACAAAAGTAAAGGACTAATAGTGCATGAAGATTCCTTAAAAACTTTCACAACCAAAAATATGATCCTATTTAATTTCCCTTTTTCTTTTTTGACTCTTTTGCTTAAAATGCCAAATCCAGGGATTTGCACTCTTTTGATGATTTAGAATAGTCTCTGAAACAACAATTTACTATTTAGCCAAAGGAGAAAAGATTTCGATGAAGATAGAACTTTTATTATGTCCATCTACAATGTGGGAAGTCGAGGCTAAAGCAGGCATTTGAACATGGATTACCTTCACAAGAACACTACCAATTCAGGCAGCAAGATGATCAACTATTTAACAAATTTCAATCACTTAATATATGGTTCTTTTGCTTGAAATTTAAAACCTCAAGATACCTGCAGGAAGAAATCTCTGCTTCCGCATTTTCCAACTGCTTCTCAAGCTTTAGCTCATTAGATCTTAATCTGAGTGCCTAAAAAGATTATTGAACACAAGAAATTAACTTTGGAGTCTATTAGGTATCCCAAATCCATATGCAATAGTCTAGAGAGTACCTAAGAAAAGTGGAAAACCACACCTTAAAGGCTAACTATTAAGGGGGAAGAACTACTGCCCTTAAATAAAACATCAAGGATCCCATTGTACTCAATGTGAGGCTATGGGCACCCCATAATACCCAAATCCCTAACATAGTCTAACCAAATCAATTCATATTAGAATAGTGAAATATGTGTCATCAAGTTTATTTTGCGAAACACCAAAATTTTTGTATAGCATATTGTCAAGTACCTAAGGAAAATGAGGAACCACACCTAGCTGTTAAGGGGGAAGAACCACTCACCTTAAATATAAAGCTCAAACATCCCATTTTTAGATAGAGAGGTATTACTGAATATAGAAAATGCATAAAGAAAGATAGAGAGGTGAAATTCAAGAGGCCACCACTTGCCTAGGGGGGCTGTTCTATCCAAATCCTCTATAGATCCTCTAATTCCCCAACTATCACTTATAAAAAGTTAAACACTCTCAATCCTCTCTCTCTCCAAACAGAATTCCTCACTTTGCACGAATCCTCCCCTCCCTTACGCTAGCTATCCTATTTGTATACTTCGGGTCCCACTTGATTCTCTCCATCAGTTCTCTCTTTCTTATCTCCCCTACTATTTCAACATTTTTTCAGAAAAGGACTGTGAGAATTAATCAAATCCTCTTTATTATCTACAATTTTCCTTTCATTTAGAATACACACCGTAGTTGTAACCTAATTGGAGAGAGGGTGTAGAGTAGTTACATGCCCAAAAAAGAATGTCGTCATCTTGAATGACAGTTAAAAAATAAATTCAGTTAAAGACTTGATAAAAAAAAAAATGGGTGAAGATATTTTTTATTCTTCAAAGCAAATAACAATCACACAACATACCAAGAAAATTTAGTACCTTCTCCTCTAAGCTAATAACTTCAGATGCCAATAACTTTGCTCGCTCATCAGCAGCACTACACTCTAGTTGTGCATTTGCGTATTCAATCTTGACGGACTCGAGCTCAACCTATTGTCATGAAGGGTCACACAATGGCACCAATAGCAGAAAGAAGAATGCAGCACCAAAAAGCATTTATGGAGATATGAAAAAATCAGTACATTTCAATCGTCCTCCAATTACACCAAAATTTTGAACTCAAAAACAGGACCATGGCAATCTAAGTTATCATTGGAAACATGAGAACATGGGCAGGTTCCCAAACAATAAACCACGATGATGATGAGATGATCACAAACAAAAAAGATGACTTAGATTTCAAATAAGATACAATTTTCTGAGATGATCACAAAAAAATTGTGTTATTTTCACACTTGCCATAAGAATTCTGTATTTCTGTTAAGTACATAATGCCCTTAGTTATACATTTCAAGAAATCAATGTCATCAAATCAACAATTGATTTAAAAGGCAATGACTAAGTCAGATGTAAACTGTAAAAACACTTCCAGAATACCAGAATAAGATATCTTGACAAAAAGATATTAAGATCAATCGCATGTATATAATAGAGAGCTTATCATAGAATACAAGCACAGCCAATTAATTACACATTTAGGTATGGAGTCTTAATACAAACCAGGTGCACTTTGATATCTTCTTGTAACTTCGCCATGTCCAATTTTAATTGGTTGACAACACTTCGCTACAAAAACAAGAAAAAAAAATCCACTAAAACAATTCAGAAGAGTATTATTACCCATCCTCGTGGACAACTATTCTACATCCAAAGTAGAGGAAATATAGCAATTTTAATTGAAATTCAGATTCTAAGTATTGACCCAAACAGTATGGAACTAAGTAATACTATCATAACTTCATAAGCAATAACCTAGGGATAAAAAATACTAAATCTGCTAGTTAATACATTTTCAGAATTGCTATCACTTCGAGCATGTTAAGGTCTTTTTCTACACCCACACAGTAGAGTTCAACAATATTCTAAATGTGGATCTCTTGCCAAAGGAGCACAAGCATATCCAAAATCAAGTGACATACATCAAAGATGCTAAAAATTCGGGGAAAACAATGTGTGCAAAGCATCTTGTGTTACCTAGGTTTGGGGAAGGGTCATACCCTAACCCGATGCATTAGTGTCTAATTCCATGGCTTCAACCCATGACATTGAGGTTACACAAAGACAATCCAACCATTGCTAAAAGGCTCCCCTTCACATCAAAGATATTAAATAATGCATTCTATTACAATGCAAAAATAAACGTGATAGTGGTTCAGAATTCAACCAGACAGAACATGCATCCAAAGAATTAGAAATAACCATATGTGGCCTCCAAAATGTCATTGTTATTACTTTTGTTAAACACAGCTGTCTAAACCAAGAATTTGACCTTAGTGCCATACCAAAGCGTTGATTTTACAATCAGAAAACATGATGATCTTCAAATTAACTATTAAAGATCTCAACTTTAGCCAACATAACATGCTTAATGGAATTGGATACACACTGAGTTCTGAAATAATGAAGCATGTATTGAAAATATTTGACAAAAATTATAGACATCTAGTTGACCATGAATCTTTATATATAAGTATGCAACTAAACTTAAAAGCTATAACAGTTCCCAAGATCTACATCTAAAAATGACACTATACTGCACAAGCTAACCTGTTGATTATAATTATCAGTCAGAGATGAATTTTCAGAAGCGAGTGACTCTGCTAACACTTGAGATGCCTCAAGAGCACGTTGCAAAGAAAACTTTTCTTGTGTCAAATCTTCAATATGCTGCAGATAAATAAAGAGGAAATGAGTAAAAAGAAGAAATAAATAATAACTTCTCATAGAAAGTTTTATAAGCAGAGAGAAAACAATATAAAAACAGAATAACACAGAGAAACCACAATGAACAACTAAATACCATGTGGATAAACCATTCAATAAAGCATGTCATTTGGATTGTATGATAGAAAAAGAAACACCAATAGACCATGAGCATGGAAAATAAAAGGGAAGCCAAAACATGTATTAAAGACTAAAGTGAATTGCTCATCACATGACAAGCTGCTGGTAGTCCTCCATGCCATTTTTATGGAAAAATAAAAATAACTAGATAGAAGAAATTAAACTACTACACCAGCGAATTAAAAACCTTTTCAAGTTGTAAGTATAACTTAAATTGGGTATCATTTTTACTAAGGAATTGTTCAAGAAAACATATGGGAAATGCTTACCCGATGATTCTGAGAGCAACGGGGGAGGCTTGAAGAGAAATAAGAAGCATAGTTAAGTTTCTAAGAACCAGTTGTCATAGTAATAAATTCATTACTGGCTAATCTATACATTTTTGGACTCCCACTAATTTAGAGAAAGAATCACCTTTGATAATTAACAAATGGGAGAAATATATTGTATACTTGAGAGAGATCAAGATTTATTGCCCTAAATAATATTGCATCATTTGTGCATAACATATACTAATCTTATGCAGCTAGAACTGGCAACATAGAACAATTTCCATTGAATTAAACTAAACAAGGATAATAAAATGTATAACCAAGTTGAGATCTACATTTCATTCTATTGATATTACTGTTATAATAAATGCACAAAATGATGCTTTCAAAATGTCCCCATAACTCCAACAGAAATCCAGGTACATTTCAGCATTAACTTAAATTTGGTATATCATAGATTAGATACTTTCAATGAGCACACCAAATGCTTTATTTAACAGTTATAAACTCTAATCTACCAAATAAGTCAAGCACAATGACCTATCATAGAGGAAAAAAATGGCAAGACCAAGACCAGCATAAAGCACCTGTTCTAAAGCAGCAAAATCCTCATTTTTTGAAGGTGCATAATAATCATGCTGCTTCTCCATACCATTTTCACTAGCTCTTATCCTCAATGCATCTTGACTACTATTATCAAAACCTGCAGTTGTAAAATTTGGGAGAGGTGCCACAGTTTTAGTCTCTTCAGGTGGCTTGCGCAAATAGGTAGATCCTGATATATTATTGCTTGTTGATTCTAAATGATTGGACAATGAGGAATCTTGCTCAGGCTGCCGAAATGGAGAACCCAAAGAATGTCTATTCACATTAAGAGAATCAAGAAAAGATGGACGAGTCCTCCTAGAACTAGATTCCGCTGAAACTGAATGTATTGGAGAATAATTAAAAGAGTTGCTACCATCATAACTTGTGGAATCCAATTTTGGCACCGATTCATTAACACTGAACAGATTTTTATCGATGTTAGTATGGGTCTCTGGAAACTTAGAACCGAAAGAATCACCGAAGCCTGCAATACAACATATATTAAGCAAAATTCAGCATATAGTACTACATCAAGAAGTATGAAAATGGAAGAAAAAGATATAATAAAAATCTCAAACTACAGGTGTGGAAAATAAACACATTACCAGCAGAAAATGAGCCATGGGAGTAATCACTGTTTAAATTGCTGGAATTTGTTGAGTTATTTTGAAGTGGTGTATTAACTTGAGGTGAGACTTTTTTAGAAAAATATGGAGAAGAGCCATGATCAGTAACCACATAATCCTTCAAGGTACTGTTACTCTTATTTGAATAGTTTTCATTAACACCTTGAAGACTAGAGTGTGTAGTAATGCTATTAAAATCCTGACTTCCTTGCGAGCTTATAAGAATGCCTTGGTTGTTTGTTGTCCCATAAGGGAATCCGATAGGACCACTGATATGAGTTCCAAATGTATCTTTTACCTTATCTGCCTCGTTGTGTTGACTTACATTAGCAGATGCAGTAATAGCAGAAGCATTGTATCCCTTAGCTTCATCAACATCAGAATATGTCTCGACCAGGCTAGTGGGTTTTGTACTGAGATCACCCCTCACAAAATTATTTGTATCAGGCAGAGACTCTTGCTTACTACTATTACTTTGGCTAACTAAATTCATACTTGTATCATTACTCATCCCTAAAGTTGATGGCTCAATGACATCTCTTCCGACACCATCAGATGTGGTAACTCCATCTGACTTATCCACTCGTACATTCTCAGTTTCAGAAGCTTGGTTTTGTTTCAAGCTAGCATCGGAGCTCTGAGCATTGCTAGAGGATGCAGCCTTCTTGGCCCGCTCTGAAGCTTTCTTTTTACGAAACTCCTCAAGCTGCAAACCAAAAAATCATTTTTTAGTTTGACAAAGCAAGGGAAAAACTAAAGATTGGTACTTTGAAAATGAGTGCAACACATAATGGTGCAATAAGTAAAATCGTATTGAACATTTATGAAATCAATTTATTGTAAGCAGAGAATGTTTCATTGAATCAACTTACTACATTATAGTCAGAACTATGATGTTTTACACATGATTAATAACATAAGCATTGGATTATGCAAAATGCATAAGGCCTTTAACTGTAAAGAATGAGAAACACCATTTGTTTCTTATTTGAATGAGACTCCTTCATCTCTGATGGTAATTTAACTAAGAATTCTATGAGGTGAAGGAGACATAACCAACAACCATAGGTCTTATAGACAAACACTCTTCAAACCCACCAACCATCCTCGTCATCAATAAATATGAAAGAGCATATGCTATACAACCTGGCATTTCTAAATCTATTCAGCAAAGCAACCAAAAATGAAAAACCAAATGAGGGTAACATGCAAGAAGTATCTCAGTTACAAAAAGTGTAACTTCCAAATATTCAGCACTTGAATTTCAGTAACATGCCCCATCACATATAATTGACTGAAAAATAAATTAATTCATTGAATAATTTTGGTTGACATCAGAATTTCACAAAAGTGGCAGTAACTGAAACAGATTTGTATAGGCATGAAATTATTCAGGCATTACCGAGTCTACTTTTAATCATCAAGTCTTAATTATGGATTAGTAGCAGTTTGATTCATATTTCTTATCGGCATAGAAATTCAATCCTTGTGGGGCAAAATGCAAAGATTCTTTCTAGTCTTTCTTTATTACAAAATTCATTTTTAGCCCCCTAGAATTGAGTCTAGCTCCGCCCCCGCAAATGCATGTTGTTGGGTAATGAAGTCCAAAGAAATGCTTGAATACATAGGTGGGCATAGAATAAACACCATTAGGAAGAATTGCAAGAAAGTTGGAGTAAAACTTATTTAGGGAATGATGATGAAAACAAAGCTTCGGCTATATCGACGTCTGCAAGGACAACCAATTAAGCCTCAAGTAAGAAATGTCAACCGAAGGAATCCATGTCTGATTAAAGCCATAGGGCATAACCTAAGAAAACTAAGAGCATGATTGGGTGCCATTATTTGGCTAAAAAAATATATTTTTATGTTTTTTTTTTATTTGGCAAATTTCTAGTAGTAAAAGTAAAAACACTAGTAAAAGTAAAATAACATCATTTTTCCGGAAGATACAATTTACATTTTTTTAAAAGATTTTTTTACTCGAAAAAAAATTTTTTTAACATAATAAATAAACAAAAAAGTACTTCCATATTGTTGTAGCCAAACATAATTGACAAATAAAAATATATTATTACATGAGATATCCAAATATAAAATTACTTTTATTTTTGTAAAAGATCTTAAAAAAAGAAAAGAGATAGCTCTAAAATAATCTTTTACAAAAAGCTCGCCCAAACAAGCCCTAATTGGTTTTATGATGCCGAGGGCTTTTTGTTTAACTAATTCCTGAAACCAACCCAGCCTCGGTGGATATAAAACTTGATTGATTGTGCCTTCTTAGAATTTAGCATCTCAGATAGCAAACTCATACACGTAAACAATCCATAGAAATTGAAAGTTATACCAGACGTGTTCATTATTAGGAAATAAAGAGAAACTAAAACTCCATAACCATTAACCAGAGAACCTGACCCTCATGCAAATAGTTACCAACTCAATGACCTAGCTCCTACCAACAACAGATAGATTTCTCTTGAATTCACAGTAGGCAGAATCCCTATTTTACGCCCAGATCTTCAATCATAAAAGACTAAACACAACTACACGCTGAAAACTGCAAATTTTTTTCTTTTAGAAAAATCTGAAAATTTCAATTTTCTCTCCCTTCAAATTGCCTTGCATTTACAATTTTCCATTTTTCCCTTGGCTATCACCTCACCAATGAGCACATTAGCCTCACAGCAATAACATAACATCCACCAAACCCAAAATCAATAGAAAGAAAATAAAATCAAACAAGCTGAAAATATTTGTTTAGAAAAAAAAAAGGAAAAAAGAAAAATAATTTCAAAAAAAAAAGATACATAGAACACGTACCCGACGCTTGCCAGCTTCCAGATGTTCTTGCTTCCGCGACGAAGAGGCGGAGTTCGGCAGCACCTGCGCCGACGCCATGTGAGACTCACGTGCTGCGATCTACAGAGAGGCTAACAAAAAATCTCTCGAATCAACATTCCCCTTCTCAAATTGGCGATGAATGCTACTCGAACGACACCGACGCAGATCACAGAAATTGCGTAGGAAAACGACACGATGCCGAATTCAAATTAACAATAGGGATCGAATTCTCAATATTAAAATTTGAAAAAAAAAATGGGAATTTTGAATGTTTAGACGTTGGGAGGTACAAAAGGATTCGAATTCCGGTGATTTTCAGACAGAGAGCGCCCGATCTGATCGGAGAGAGAGGGGAAGAGGGATTTGTTGGGGCAAATCGAATTAAATTAAAAAAATGGCACTTCCTTTTCTCTCTCTCTGGCGTGCTGTTTTCTATTTTTTTTTTTAACAATATTTTATTTATTTATTTAAAAATGTAAATAGAATAAAAGTCATCCATACATACTATATGAATTATCATTAATAACTCATTTACCATTAAATATATTGGCTCACAAACATATTGACTCCGAAATATATTGACTTTCTCATAAAAAAAAATATAAAAACTTTATTATACTGAACAAATATCTCATCCAAAAAATATTGAACAAATATTATAATAAATGAATAATGCTATTTGAACAAGTGGTTTTGGCTAACCAAGTTCAACTAAATGATTTATTTCTATACTAAATAAAATATTATTTCGATGTCAAATAGTATAAAAAAATTGCAAATAAATAAAGTTTTATTTGACATCGAAATAGTATTCTATTTAGTATAGAAATAAATGACTTGGTTAAATTTGGTTGGCCAAAACCACTTATTCACGTAGAATTATTGATAATAAATTCAAAAATTTAAAAATTTGGAATTTTTTAGTTGTTCATTTTTTTATTTTTCTAAATTTTAATTTTTTTTCTATTTTTCTTCTTAAAAAGAAAAACAAGAAAGAGAAAACACAAAAAAAAATAACAGAAACAAATAAAAACACAGCAATTTTTGGGGAAAAATAAATAAATTATTATTTTTACCCACTAATATTTTGAATGGTAATAAATTTAATCACGAAGAAAAATAAGATAACAACATATTAATATTCACTCATCGAAATTAAGATTTATTTAACAAAATTTATCTAACACAAAAAAATGATAAAAAATTTTCAAATTACGATTTTCTCTATTTAATTTCATTTTGAATCCGAAGAATCTCCTATATTAAAAAAAGGCACTACTTTACTCGACTATTTACATCACTGAAATATTCACACAAGAATTATAATTAAATGGATAAAATTGTCATTTTATTTCACCTATCTATTTTTACACAACAAAACAACTTTTATTTTTTTTCATTTCAAAAATTAAACACAATGTTTATTATCTCATCAAATTCAAATTCAAATTCAAATTCAAAATCAAACACACCCTCTATTTGCTCTAATCAAATCTCAAAAATATTTGGCTCTTATGTTACATCTTAAAGGGAAAAAAATTTGATTTTTGTAGAGAGATATATATCAAAATTATTGAATCAAACTCACAACAGTTTGTCCAATCAAGTATTTCCCACAAGTATCAAGTACTTCCCACAAGTTTATTTGTTTGCGGGTATCAAATTAGTTTTATTTTTAATTATAAAGCATCTTCATATTAAGAATTTCTCCAAATTGTCCAAGTTGGACAAATAAGAATAGGATGGAAGAAAAAGTGTATGAGACTTGTATCCACAAAAGCACTACCAATCCAAGGCAAACAACTTTGAGGCTGCGTTTGGGAGAGAGACTGAGACTGAGAGACTAAGACTGGGAGACTGAGATTGAGATACTGAGACTAAAATAGGTTTGTGTATTGTATTTGATTTAAAATTAATTAGAGATAGAGACTGAGAGATAGAGATTAAACTAAATTGATGGAGTAGAAATAAATGTTAGTATTGGAAACTATAATGTTGATGGAGGGTATTTGAGTAAAAAAATATTATTAAAGTTTCAGTCTCAGTCTCCAGTCTTCCAGCCCCTTCAATTTGGAGGTACTGAAAATACTGAAATTCTGGAGATTGGGACTGAAATTTTAGTTCCAGTCCTCAGCAAAAACACACAATACTGAGAACCAGTCTTCCAGTCTCAGTTCCTGGAGAGGAAACCAAACGCTACCTGATTGAATTTCTTCCTATATATTAGTTGTTTATCTTCTTTTGACATTCTTTTGATTTTATACCCCTTAAGTGTAAATATTTATATTTTAGAAATTTGTTAATAGTCCATTGAATAAGAAATTTGAACGCTCAAAATATAAAAAAACAAGGATTAGGAATGTAAAAAGAGAGCATAAGGAACAAGAATTAGATATGATAAAGATGAAACAAATTTCCATGGTCTATAGAGTTTATGTAAAGCCTTTAATGTAAAAGACAATTTGGGGAGGATGATAACGACCTTCCTTTGTCCTTTTTATATGCACAAGTGAGTTGTTGTAGTTAATTCGAGATTTTTATGGCGGTGACCATGACATTACTTGAAATGAACTTTATGTTAATATTTAGAGAAATTTGGCAATTTTTTGAAGTAGTCAACAATGAAACAGGAAATGAAATTAAGACGCGATGGATAACATTGACAATATTATATATTAGGAAAATGATAATAATTTGGTGTGTTGTGGTTGACGATGAAGAATGGTGGATGATGATATTTGGTTGGTAGTGATAGTAATAGGAGCGACAAAAGGGTATTGTTAGAAAAAGATGGAAAATGGAGAGAATACTAAAAATGATGGAAGCAAAAGTATAAAACTGTGATGTGGATTAGTTGGAAAAGAGATGAAAAAAAGTAAATAATGATAAAATAGAAAATTCTTAATCTTCTAACTAAGGGTATAATACATATTTTCATAACTTTTATCATTGAAATTTTTATAGATAATTTTCCTAATTAGATAAGAACACGTGCAACACGCGGAATTAATTTAATATATTAAAGTTATAACTGTTGTTACTATTCATGAATAGTAAAAAGGAGAGATAAAACTTACTATTCAAGAATAGTAACACAAGGATTACTCACTAATGGGCTGGGCCTGAATTTGTGTATTCTCTGGTCCAAAAGCAATGTTGGGTTTTGTTTGTTGATTGGGTGAAAGATGGATTGGTATTCAGTCGAAACCTTTTGTCATAATAGTGTCATCATCAGTGATCCTCAACTTTGATATTATAGAAAAATGGGATGCTGTGATTGGTAGAGAGTGAGTTTACTTGGATTGTGGCCTGTTTATACAACGGGTAAAATTAAAGCATCAGATAATGTAATGAAGTCATCTTCGCTCTTAGTTTCTATGTTCAAAAATGGCGCTGCTTATGTAACTATGAGTGTGGAGTATAAATTGTTTTATCTTATCCAGATTGTTGCATACCTATTCCGAAAAAAACCATCCCAAAACTACAGATTAAGTATATAGTGGGAAAAAGAAAATTCTCTGGAGAAAGCAATCGTTGTAGAAGGCATGGCTAAGAAAGTTGCAACGGCTTTGGTGGATGTTCTGAGTGATTATGTTGCTGATGTGCATGCCAGGAAGCTTGGTTGGAATTTGGTGGTTGGAGTGGTTCGGTTGTATGATTTTTAGAATCCATGGAGTGGTTTGGAGTCTTACAGTATGTATATGGTTCTTGAGTATCAATGGGTACGTTTAAGAATATCTGTTGTTTGCGATTTTGTGTTAACATTTTTATGAGTTTGCTTTGAATGTGATCTGTGTTTTATTTTGTGTTTGAACTGGTTTAGGGTGATCATATTCACTGTACTATACCGAAGGCACGTGTTAACTTCTTCAGGACCTGTGTTCGTGAACACGGTATCTATGTAATAAATAATTTGTTGTTCAAGCGAATGTATGTGAAGACTCTAAGAACAACGAACCACAAGTATAGGCTGAGTTTCTATGCGAAGACTAATGTCTGAAGTCTTCCGAGCACTACATTCAAGTTGAATAAGTTTTGTTTTTTCCTTATGCAGAGATTAAAGTTCTTGCAGCTAACATGCAGAATCATTTGGTTGGTAAGTAATGGGAGTGACAAAATGTTATCAATTTTTTTTCTTGGGTTACATTTGTTGAGATTTTTTATACATATATAATGTGTTTTCTTTTATTTTATTTGAGTTAAATCCTTTTTTTAGATTGTATTGGACATGTGGTTGGCAAGGAAGATCCTAAAGAGTTGGTGACAAAAAAAGGAAGATCCTTTTTTTACATAGAGGATTTAGAGTGTTGGAGTGTGATATTAGATTATTAACATTTTTAACTAAAATGCGATACAGTGTAAGAATTATATTTGCTTTACTGTAGGAAAAACAAGATGAGATGTGCCCTTTTTGGAAAGCTAGTAGGGAAAGTGGCATCATTGTTGTAGAATGAGGATGCTAGGTCTTTGATTTTGGTAGCATAGTTTTTAAGCAAAGTGTGTATCTGAATGAGGGTTATATTCAGAAAACACCTCATGTTTCTCAGGTGTTTATTAATCCAAATTCTGAAGATGTTGCTACATTCAAAAGAAGGTTTGTGACGCAAGCGGTTATTATAAGGATGTAAATTGTATAATATTCATGTTTTAAAAATAGATTGTCCTGGAAATATTTAATTTATCTAATCTTTCTGTTTTCCTTTCAGTTTGCTCAGCTATGGAGAAGTTGCTTCTCAACGTATCACTCATGTGAAAAGTCAATCTCGGTATTATGCAAGTGATGGACTTTCTGGGGTGATTATCGAATTGTTACACTTGAGGAGGTTTACAACATGACAGATGTGAGTTTCAAATTATGTAATTGTGTGGTAAAATTTGCTAATTCAGTTTGATTTTGTATATCACTTATATAGTGAATTTATTCATTTATGGGGATTCGATTTTTGTCTTGAGAGGCACTATTTATTTTCCTCAATTTCTACATATTTAGATTTGTAAGGTTATGATTTATTTTGTTGAATTTTGGGTTAAATCTATTTTACTTTGTTGTATACATAGGAAGCTCGGTGCTGGGTGTTAGCAGATGTAGTTTCCGTTGAAGCAAGTGCTGAAGATTGGTATTATGCATCGTGTAACGATTGTAAAACTAATTTGAAGCAGATTAAGAATCGTTATGTTTATAATGACTGTGGGAGAGACTTCAACAAACCACCTATGAAGTTGTAAATGATTTCTTCTTTTAAGTATTTCAATCATGTAAATGATTTATTCTTTTATATTATAAATATATATGTCTTGTATGTGCATGGGGTTATGTTTTCAGAGTAAAATTTGTTTAATATTTGCTTATTGTGGTAGGAAATTGAATTACTTTTGGTGTTGTAAGAAGAAACCATGCTTAAGTTAATGGAAATATCTAACTATGTTCTCGGATATGCTAATTTTTGAATCGTAATTTTTATACTCTCAGGTCAACTTTTTTTAATTATGCTAATCTATTGAACATAAATTTTGAAGTCTCTAATCTTGGAAGGTTGATAACAAGTTCGGTGTTGATTTGTTATAAGGGTTGTTATTGTGTAGGTATCATTTTAATGCCATTCTATCAGATGGTACTGGTTGTGTTACTGTGGTTCTTTGGAATGAGGAAGCCAAATTAATCCTGGGAAAAACTGCTACTGAAATTAAGCAAGAAGATGTAAGTGTTGTTGTCAAAATATATTTCAGATAAAAAATATAATTTTTCTTTAAGTTACTTTCCATGTAACTTTTTATTTCACTGTTTCTGGTCTGTAGAAAGATGATAAGTCTGTTCCATATCCATCGGCTCTTAACTCAATTGTTGAGAAAAAGTTTCTATTTAAGCTTACTGTTGAAAAAAAAAATATTAGTGGTCTTGATACAATGTATAGTGTTTACAAGATTTATGATGATGAGAGGATTATTGGAATTTACTCTTCTCAAGCATCTGGTTTGAGTCATGTGGTATGTTATTATGATCATGCTGGGGTGGTTTAATGCATTATTAGGCTTCTCAACATTGTCAGTTATTTTTATGTTATATGTTTGCAGGGGAATGATGAAATAGTATCCCTTCCACTTGGATGTGGTGAAACTCATGAAGTTCAGTCAATTTTAGATGGTTTTGGAGTGGCGTGTTTGTCCAAGATTATCAACTTCTCACTTTCACATTAAGCATATATGTTTGTTTGTTATATTGAAATTGTGTTCAATTGATTTGTTGACAGGAATCTGCTGCTGAATCAAACTTTGATGAGTTTTTCCAGACTCTTGTTAAGTGCAATGATACCGAGGCTATGATGAATTCTGCTGTGACTTCTCTTTGCAGTCCATAAGTTCAGATTTTCACAAGCAAGACTTCTCTTTGTATGTGTAGATTTACTTTCTACAAATGGGGGACATTCTGTTGTGTCTTAGATGTCTGTCATGTTTGTGGTTATAATGTGTATTTTGTGGTTCCCTTCTGTATGATACAGTGTTAGTCACAATGCACAACACTCAAGAGGGGGGTGAATTGAGTGTTTAAACAACAATAGGTAATTTTTCGCGGAAGTGTAAATATCTAAGAATAAAGAACAACACAAGTGCTTGTACTAGTATTTTTCCAAGG
>JASCZI010272511.1:0-22779 GCA_036250425.1 Stylosanthes scabra | reverse complement strand
CTATATATATATATATATATATATATATATATATATATATATATATATATATACATACACACACCTTTACATGGAGGCTAAAAGCTCTCTCATCTCTGTTACCGAAGGGATATTCTCATTAGGGTAAATCTTAGCCACAAGTTGTGCAAAACTTTCGTACTTGTCAACAAATTCCTTCTGCAATAATTGATGAAATAGTAAGAAAATTGTTCAGTTGCATGTATGATGTTCTTAGTACTAAAATCTTTCCAGAGTTATTCTATGCACTATGCCACTATCAGTACAAAATTTTGAACAGCCACTATCATGCAGATAAAGGTAGTTTCATTTTTCTGGTGTGAAAATTAACTGATATTGTTTGTGACAGAATTTGATTACATGTTACTGTAAAAAAATTTACACACACAGCATAAATTTCTTTTAAATCTGATCTTAATTGCTAATTTGCTACATAATAGGTCTTTTTATTAGCTTCAATACCTTGCATTTGTCCCATAAGGATGGTAGAAGTTCCTCTGAAGTCAAGTTCTTCTGCAATTTCTTGTACATTGCAGCAATGGACTTGTCAACCTAAATAGGACAGGAAAGAAGATTCAAAGGTTAAGTATATGCGACCCAAAAAGGTGCTTAAATGGAAGATTAAGATCGAATCACCTTACCCCAGATAAACTAGATTTTAACATCTTTCGAAGATCCATCTTTGATAGCCCGAGTTGGAAAGGAATCTGAAATTATTGCCGGATTTTTTTTTAATTAATAAAAAAAACATATTTTTGTGAATTTTAAAAGGTAAATGTTCATTATATCAATGTAAAGTCTGCTAACTATTAAATTAAGATAACCAAGATGTAAGGACGAATATACACAAACATAATTCTTTGACTAAGTGTCTTTTCAGCAAAACTATGTTGTCTTCGGATTATTTGTAATTTGTGAACATCCATAAAGATTTCTTTTCCCAGTTTTATCCTTATAGCTATTACCCTAGTTAAGTATAATGTAGTAAAACTAATATAATTGAAAGAGACAAAGGAAAATATAGTCAACATAAACTAATTTTTTCTGCATTTGAGCCAATTCAATGAATTATCAACGGTTAAGTTACAACCTTAAAGGATAAATTCATGGACAGTGTTTGTAATTAAGAGATGTACTAGGACAATTTGATAACACACAAAATTGCCGGAGCAAATTCCATGACAACCATAATGCATACAAGAATTCAAGACAGGTGAAGTTGCTTTAGTAGATTATGAAAGATTAACAAAAAAGAATTATACACACTAACCTCCTCAGGTGCAACTGTGAACATCAAGTCCTCGATCCTCCGATGAAATTGGAAAAGGCGCTCGAATTGCTATTTCAATGGGAGAAAAGAAAAGAGAAACAATGAGTTGGATTATCAACTCAAGCATGGTATAGAAAATGATAGAAAATAGAAAACAAGTTACTCACATAATAGATAATCATGCTAATATGGCGCGTACAAGCTTGTTCATAGGCTTCACTAGCCTGATGATAAAACTTAGCCAAAGTAGGCACAATGTTGGCAAGGTCATACAAACTGTGTAAAATGAATGAACAAGATATTTAAGATGTGGCATTTGGATTTCTTTAATAAAATCAACATCATTAACAAGTTGAAAATAAAACCAAAGTATTGAAGCTGCTTCTTCTTGGCATGGGGAAATGAAAAACTTGCCTATTCTGAAAGGCAGCATAGTTCTCTAAGAGAAAAATATCAGCATACTTCGGATCTGTTTGTGCAATTTTTTCCAAAGTCGCAAACATTATGCTAACCTGTCAAGTAACATTTCACAATTGAATGGAAACCAAGGTTAGGACATCTGCTACACTGGATCTTCAAGACAGATTAATCATTGTATGGTTTCCATAAACTTTATTTGGATTACTCCCTCCAGTTGGAAATAATTATCCACTTTTAAAATAAAATGTTCCCACTAATTTAGATAATGGAGATTTAGATAATATTAAATATTTTTTCCTCTAAGTATACCACTAATCAATTAAGTGAAAGGAGGATATAATGGAAGAGAGATAATAAGTGAAAAAAGTAATTAAGGGTAATTTAGTCAGATAGTTTTAACTTCTTGTAACTTCAATAAACTTTCAATTATTTTCTTAATCCATGTGAACATTTAAAAGGGGGCAATCAATCTAATCATCAGTGAAAAGCACGTGGTTGAATCGGACATCATAAAATTATACAAAGTTTTTAGGAAATCACTCACAAATTTTGTGTATGCCTGGTCTACCAAATCCCTAGACTGTCCCTGAATGTACTGCTCCATCCGAGTTGCCAAGGTTGCAAATCTATACAAAACAATGAAAAACCACTTAACATCAATCATATTAAAGATTTTGAAGTTATATACAAACTACAATACTACAGTAAATAGCTTAAGAATGACAGCTATAACTTCGGATTGTTGCCTAGACAAAAACCATTATATCATGCAGCGAGGATAAAGTAGAAACACCTCAACCAATCTCACAATTGAATTATACCAAATCATCATGTTGATCTTACAAAAAATTCATTAACTTTAAGCTTGAAGTATATATTAAGAGGTAAAGACTTACAATGTAAATCCTCACACCAATATCGAAAAATTCTAGCCCATATATACATAGAAAGATAGATAAAAGATTCCATTTCACCTGGGAATGTAGGACAGGACACCAACTTGGCGAACATTGCGTTCATTTCTTTCAATTTGATGGCAAGCTTCATCAACAAACTGCAAAAAAATATTGCCAAATGCCCAAAAAATGATTTTATTTTTTCAGAACATTAATATTAAATGCATGAGGTAAATTGGTGTGATTCATGATTTGCTTTTTCACATACACGTCCAAACTGCATAGATATACGAGCCTCTAGGTCACCCAGCAAAAGGCGTACAAATCCGGCTGCATCGGCTTTCTGACCGGAAAGATATCGTTCCGTTATTCCATGCATTGATATGCACCGTAAGGGATCAATCTTGTATGCCCAATCCACAACCGCATAGAAGTCTTCCTGAAATCACAAAAAGCATATCCACAGCTATAAAATCTGACAAAAATCACATGTTTATATGAACCAAAAACTTATCAACCCTACTTAACATGAAAATTATGTTAGAGACAGAGACAACAATATATATCATGACTATCACAAGGGCAAAATACTATTTGTGTTTCTTCGACATGATTATCATGTAATATCAAGTGATTCTAGATCCCCTCATCTCACAAATATCAGAAACACAATAAAAATGCCAAGTGATATAAAGTATGTTTGACACATACTTGAATACCATCAAGTAAATCCTGAAGTGATTCATTTAAAGCTGCAAGCTCCGCAGAATTTTTACCTACAAAATAGAAAGATGGTCAAATTTTGGGGAGAAGTGAAAGAGGAAATCAAAATAAAATTTATGAAATATAACTACATAGTATACAAAGGCTATGCTAAGAAAGTCCACCATGCATACCGGATTTGCTGTCATTATCATCAATGTCCATAATTCCCAAATCATCATCATCATCATATTCAGGTTTATTACCATTAACAACACCTCCTGGAGGAACAAGCGTAGGAACCTCAAAGCACATGAAGTGTGCAAAAAATGAACTCTGCAATTTAAAAAGAATAAAGAACTATAGATTCGAAAGATGATAAACAAAATATTTTTGAAAATGAATTGAATATCAGTTACCTCATCCACCAGAAGTGGGATAAAAATTGTTAGCATCTTCGCATAAGCATCAGAGACTGTTGAAGTGTCAGTGGCATTGACATTCTGACCAGAACCTGTAGAACCTTCAAGCCAAACCGTGGGATTCCTAGATGCTTTAGTACTAGCACGAAGTTCATTTGCAAACTCACGAGCCTGCAAAAGAATGCATGAACTTCAGACTCTATATGCATACCGAAGCATGAAAAACCAGTTTAAATACAAATTCAGATTTAAATGGAGAATCTAATCTCTTAAGGGGGTCTAATTAAATCATCCATCTTTGGCATTTTTTTTAATTTCCATCTTATTATTATATACAAAAAAAGTTATCACATTAATTAATACTACCTATGGTAAAAAAAAAAATAACTATCCTTTTTGGCGGGTGTGTTTGGTTTGTGTTTTCATTTTCTGTTTTCATTTTCAGTGTTTTATGAGTTTTGTGAAGACAAAAAGAGAAAACAGCAGAAAACAAGATTTCATTATTTTCACTGCTTTCTCTTTTTCCTTCACAAAATCCAGAAAACAGAAAATACTGAAAATGAAAACAGAAAATGGAAACGCAAACCAAAGGCAAATATTGATAAACTCTAGACAACATTGACCATTTTTCCCCTCATCATACCCCTATTTCATAAGAGAGATTAGTGACAAAGAGAATAGTAGAAAGAAGATAAAGTATGTGACAAATCAAGGATAGTTGTGTAAATTACTATTTACTCCAGTATTGATGTTTTACTTAACCCATGTGCATATTAATAACAGGACAATTATTTTTCACGGAAATTAGTAGCTATTATAATACATAGTGCTTACTTATAAAACAAACATAAAAGAGCAAGTCATATCAAGAATGTTAATGCCAGGCGCAATGTGGTTTATAACAGACCTCTCGACGAAGAAGCAAGTTTAGAGAACTGCAATAAGCTTTTCTCAATGGACCCAAGCAACTCTTGTCAAGACTCTGCAAGTTCATAAAAAGATATTTCCGGGAGAAGCATCAGAAAAGACTCAGCAAATGCATATACATAAAAAATCACAATTCATCCACAATTTAACCTTTAAGTGTTGCAAGAGACGTGCATATGTCCTGCATTTGTACCGCAAATCCGCATGATCAGGCCTCTTCAACTGTCCCCGCTGTTTTGAGAAAGCAGACAAAGTGATTTAAAAGGAAAAGAAACTGCCAAAGAAGCTGAAAGTTTAGTTGAATAAGAAGTTTACAAAAATACCTGAGAGAAGTAACTTTTATCACTTATCATGAAATCCACCAAACTAGCAAAGTAATTCCTCAAGAATTCTGATGCTCTCCTGACAAAAGTAGTTTTTAATTTTTCAAGTTCTGCACGCTTCTCTTTAACCTGTGTTAGGTAGCAGGAATCACCAAAAAAGTAGATGGCTTTTAGGTCCAATACAAAACAAGAGTAATTGCTTCGGGATACCAAATTCATAGTGCTCTCATACAGATTCTCTCCAATCAAAATGATAGAAAGCAATGAACAAAAATTTCATAAGTTTGCCGGCTTAAATATGAAATGATAATGTTTAAGTCAAAGAAGATTTAGAAAAATATTTATAATAAAAACGAAACAAAGTTTCATATTTTTAAGGCTTAAAATACTCTAAAATACTTTTAAGAACCAAAATCCAGATGGACTGGGATTAAAAAAAATAAAATAAAAAATGAACTATATTTATAGGGACTAAAAGTATATTTAAGCCTAAGTTTGCACATAATACCTTACTAACAAATAATTGTTTTCGAATGGTTAAACAATGACAGACTCACTTGACCATATAAATTTTAACAAAAGTAAGAGAGAGGACTTACAGCTCTCATATTTGCATATGCAGGGTCTAGAGTAGGTGCTTCAAGACCACGTAAGGCACCAGTCAACCATTCACATGCTTCTACATTCTGAAGCATTCTAGCCTCATCAAATGAACCTCCTGTCAAACTTGATGCATACTGCACCCAACAAATAAACACGTCATAACGAAGTTCATCAGACTTAAAAGTATAATATAATTCACCTATTTAAGACATACCTCTGGAGGGACATTCACTCGTTCAAGAAGCTTATCGAGCTCCTCAATGAGAGATTTGTTGTTTACCGACTGCATTACCAATTTGTTATTGCGGGATTCTATCTGGACATAAGATAAGTTGTTAAGAGAAAATGAAGATATCAGTACTTTTTAAGAACTTCTGACATCGAAATTATTGCTACTACATAACCTAGTGAATACATTTGGAACCTCATTTTTAAGATAGAAATAAATATGAGCTACTCATGCAACACAAAAGATAAAACAACTAAGAAGAAGATTAAGGGTGGGTTTGTAATCACTTTCCACTAATAAAAACCATTTTTACCGTATTCGGATCCAAGAATAATAAGAATTTTGAAGACAGTAACCTTTCAGAAGAGTTAGATTTCAGCTTTTCCAATTATACAGAAGATTTTTGTTGTAGAATCACTTTTACCGTAAGCTTAAACAAACACACACTTAAATACAATGTACTGCAATAAACTACCTTGCATTAACAAAGGGACAAAGAAAACTAAACAATGAACCATGATTTCAGCAAGCACTACTATTACAATTACAATTACGAATAACTTGAGGTTAGGAAAACTATTTGAAACTTGAAGGGTACAAGCCCTTACTGATTCAATGTCCTCTCTCATGTGCCGGAGTTTCACATTGAATATGTTTAACCATTCATCCATGTCATCCACACAACTTGTTGCTGCCTCAAGTCCTTGCATCACCTGCAAGGCAAAAATTATTATGAGGTAGAACCTGGAAATGATGAATCAGAAACATGGAGACCTCTCAGTGTTAAATTATCAATCATCATATCACAGCATCTCTGACATATGAACTGACAATAAAAACTCTTAATGAAGTAGATGGAGAAAGTATAGACACGGAGACAGAATGAAAGCTGCAAGTCTTAGTGCTACAGAAGGAGCTTCAGGCCAATCCGTGGGCAGGGGCCTTACAAGCAGGGAGCATCCAGCAGCTCCCACATGGATTCCTAAGGTCTTTCTTAAAAAAAAAGCTCTTTGCCACAGTACTCCTATCAGTTAGTCTCTCTCTTAGCCCTTAATGAGCATAATGTTCTAGTGTAAAGGAAGGGCTTTCTCTATATTCTGGCCTATGCTATGTATGAAATCACTGATAGTAGGGCTTGGTTGCCTAATTCTTGCCCAGTTCGTCCCCCAATGAATGCTCGATGTGGGACACTGGGGCTGGACGGTAAGTGTTTAAGAAAGGATGTTCTTGTCACAACTTAGAATGTCAGCACAATATAAATCTTTTAATCCGGCAGGAAATCAGAGAAGGTGGCTAGAGTAGACTTTGCAGGAAAGTCAAGAATCCAACGTGTTTAAGATTAAGTAATCTATAGTGTTACAAAGGTAAGAATTAGGTGTAACATCTCATGTATGAGCTGCATGACCATGAAATTTTACATCCTATTTTTACCCCCAACTTAAGACACCCTAAAAGAAGATTTTATTCTACAATTTTACAAAATTCAATACAGAAAGTGAAATTTAAAGTTGTGAAGAAAATATTTGAATACACTTTGATACCTCTCAAATATCTTGTTGAATAGTTTAAACAACCTAAGTTTGGCCATTTGAACTCACAGTCTCACAGAATAAGAAAAGTAAGATACTATAAAACATGGAAATAACATTATTACCCCATCCATCAAGGGTTCACTTTCTAAAATGGCATGCACATTTGCTGCTTCTAGAGCTTGGAGCTCTCTCTTCAATCTTTCAGAAAATTCCTCAGCTTCACCAACACCTATGACATAACTGCATTGCCATTGTGAAAGATGTGATTTTAGTTAATAAAAATGAATTACACGGATCCATCACATAAATTTTTTTCGCCACAATATACCAAACACAGACAACACTTTTTCTATAATCTTACACATCATATTTAACTTCAATTGAATATTTAAGACCAAGAAGGATAGCACCTACGTTCCCAAAAGAGCCTCCATGTCCTCTTCCTCTGCCTGGGAAACAAGTTCCTTTTCAACATTGACTTTCAATTCAGTCTCGGAAACAGCAGATGCAACAGGAACACCATCTAGAGCTTTACTCTGAGTAGGAGCTGTGGGTGTATTTTCCTATTTCACATTTTGCAAAATTAAGTAAATAGCAAAACAGATTGCCTAGAACAATAATTTGTAAAACAGAATTTAGAGTAACCAAGGATATGAAGCAAAAAGTATTCATTGGAATTTAGAACTGAGATTGAACAAAGCACTTCGATTTAGATAGCGAATCATCACCAGATGTACCTTAGCCCAAAGAGCCATCTCAACAACATCTATACCAACAACCTTAGGGAGGCGACCCAAAACATCTTTGCATGTGTTCAAGATGCGAAGGAGGAGGCGATTCCTACAAGAAAAGTAGAGAACCACTGAGAAAACTTCTGTCTCCTAAAACGGAGCCCAAGCACTAAATTATCCATGTTTGGATCCACATTTCTCTCAAAGGTAGTACCTGTCATCGATATTGCGCATTGTCCACTGAGGAGGAGCTACACTCTGACTTCTGAGATTATCAAATCCCTACAAAAACATACATTTGTTAGTACCAGAGACGGTTGCTCCGATGTTGCTAATATACTCATAAATAAGAACAATATGTTTCTAACTATAACATAAAGATCTGTTCCATTATGGAAATTTTACCAGCGTAAATGTGCATCCACTGGGGTCATTTGTCAAAACTTCCACTTTTGAGAGGTACTTCAGCTTGTATAATTTTGCAGGCTGCAAGTACATGAAGTTTTAATGACAATAATAAAATATAACAAAACCTCCATAAAAAGCATGTACACATTAGGGGGAACATACTCTTCAACAAATATAAATGAGTGCAATAGAAGTTTTGCAAAAAAGAACTTTGCAGTTCTTACTTTTACAGATAAGATAATTGTTTTTTGTGCCTCAACAGCTTACTTTTAGGCTGAACGGTATTTTTCACTTGTTTTACTTTGAATAATCACTTCTCCATTGTGTTTGAAATGGTTTCAAGCTTCACCGAAGTTATATACTTATATCCACACTCTCCCCAAAATTTCGACATTGCTCCTAAGTTTCACCTTGAAGTAGTGGTCATGATCTAATAACCTACATTAAATAACCTAGACAGCTACACCTAACCTAATCGAAGAATATAGGTATCAAAACATGAGAATACATGTATATATGTAACAGCATCAGAAGAAGAATAACAAATACCTCAAGAACTCCTCCCGTAGAATACTTCAAAACATGAAGAAATGCTGTTGTCCTCTGACCTTTTGATTGCACTGCAGGAAATAGCATGCTGTCACAAACAACACATAGAAATCTAACAAAACCTAACCGGAGCAACATGACTCGATGTACACATACAAATCACTTGCTCTAAAATAAAATCCTAAATCCTCTTGATTCTTACATAACTAAATCCAAGCCACAAAATGTGGTCATAAATAGTCAATGTTCCAATCAACTCTTAGTTTATTCAACTAGTTCAACACTTATTCCACTCAAGTAAGCAGAATTTGAGAATTCAAGTCTTGTTGATGCTCAAAGCAGCTCAAGCCAGAAAAGCCAAACTCCAACACATTCCAAATGTAATCAAACTCCTAAAATTTTGAACTCATTGAACCTAAACACTACGAGTTAACTTAGTAGTTAATTAACATATCATGAAAGCTCAAAGCAACACCGAAATCTTAAATAAGTAAGATCATTTTATTTCCTCTAAAGTCAGAGCAGCAAGCATAATTGCTGCAACTTGAAGAAAGCATAAATGAAAAAAATTGATGAAAAAAAAAAGCAAAGTGTTAAAAATCAAGGTTTGTATAGTTAAATTAAAGGGGAAAATGAAGCATTGAAGTGAAGAAGTAATTACTGGAGAGAGCAAGAACCCTTGGCTTCGCCATCTGGCGGCCAAGCTTGGAAGATTTTCCCAAGATCCCGTGGGATTTTGCTACTCTGATCGCCATCACGATCTTCTGGTGAGGATCCTCAATCGCCGCCGTGCATGCCCGCCGGAGCTCGCCGTCGTCGGCACTCGGTTTCGCCATTCCGATCTCGAAGCTCCTACGGCGAGGAGAGAGAGAGTAAAGTGCTAGAGAGAGAAAGAAAGAGAATGTTAGAGAGAGAAAGAGAACTTAGCGCGTGTTATTTGGTTGAATGCTCAGACACACACACAGTGAAAAGAGAAAGAGAAAAGAAAAGTTTAGAAAAGTAAAAACTAAAAACGGTTGGTCGGTTTGTATCTTAATGTTTTCGTATCCTGTTCTCAAGGTAAAAAAGAAAATTTTTCCTTTTTTTTCCCCTTAAACTACAGTTTAATTTATGTAAAAAAAAAACTACAGTTTAATTAGGTTAAATTTATTTTTAAAAAATAAATAAATAAGTATGTGTTTTTTATTCAAAAAACTAATTTTTAAAATATCACTTTTAATATTTATAAGAAATAAATTATTTTATAATTAAAATTTGTATTTGAACTAATAATTAAAGACACTCTATCATTTTGACAGCGAATTAATAAAATTTTACAAATTTATGTAATTATTTTGATAAAATAATTAAAAATAAAACGACACTTCAATGTAACAAATCTTATATTCTAGTTTTAAATTACTATTTCTAAGTTCTAACAGATAACTTCGTAGTTGTGATTTTTAATATGATCCAAAACAAAATTCAAAGGAAGTTGAAGATTAGGAGATTCTCTTGGTAACTGCTTTTAAAAGTAAAAGTAAAAACTGTACCACGGTTACGTTCTGAACATAAACTCTATTCAAATGACACTATTTTATTTTGAACCAGATTAACTATCAGAGCTTGTTGCTAAAGTAAACAACCTGAATTATTATATGCTTGAACTTAATTTCGTTACATTATTTACCACAGGCAGCTAGTGCCCACATCATGAAAGCTTCGAATAAAATATTTTACAAGAATACAGGTCGCTTCTTTAAATTTTTGTTCTTTTTTCTTATAAATTTATTCTTTTCTATTTTGTTCTTAGAAAGTTAGAGTTCTTATTGTTTCAACTTTTATTATAACATTGACCTCTTTATTATTTTAGAAAGCAGAGCCATAAAATCATTAGATTTTTAGAACTGAATCAAATCAAACTTTTGCCGAAACCCAGAAAAGTAAATTCACGTATTTTACACGTCTAAAAACTTAATATAACTAATTTATCAATATCAATACGAGATCATTCTTCTATTTCTGCTTAAGCAAAGTGTTTTTCCAATTGGGAATTGACCGCTCCAATATCAACGTGTACGTTAACAACAACAACATTATCATTGAGAGTTTACGTTAACAAAATTAGACAAGTCAATTTGACCTGTACATTCTTCCAAGTCATGCTATTTTCTCTACGTGTTAAGTTGCAATTAGCCGATTCGAAACAGATCTTACATTTGCTGATACAATTAATTTTATTTCGACTTCAGTTTATTCGAATCTCAGTCATTCTTGAGTTGCAGCGAAACCGATTCCAATCAATTCTGCTTCAGCCGTGGGATCATTTGGTTTAGCGGTTTTCCAAATGTTAGTGTAGTCTATTTTTATGGAATCAATTACGGACTCGTGGCTTGCTAAGCCGGCGAAACGCATAATGTAAATAAAGATAAAGTAGGGGAAAGGAAGAGACCAGGATTTACGTGGTTCGGTCAAATGACCTACATCCACGGGCACAAATAAAAAAAGCATTTCACTATGAGAATAGACAGTACAATCTTTTAGCATTACAAAGACAAAAAAGGGCTAAACCATCCGCTCAAGCAGAAACAGAAAGCAAATATTCCTTCTCCTCCATGATTCTGCTCCGGTCAGAGATCTGAAAATAGATGAATATACAATATACAATATACATACACACGAAACAACATATAGCCACTGCCAACACTGCAAAACAATTGTACTTGGAAAGATGAACTGGACAGAAGAAGTGTATTTTGGTTATTTGCTAATAAATAAAAAACCAGTCTTCAGGAAGCATACCAAGTCTCAATCAAATATCATCTCAGAAAGCAACTCCAGAATATTTCAGGTTCAAAGCACACACACTAGATTTGATATAAACAAATACGACAAAAGTAGCTAAGAATTTCATTTCAATATATTACACAAGGACAACATACATATAGGAACTATGCTAACTAATTCATAGGTACAAACTAACCAGAAAGACATACGCGATACACCCCAACATCACAAGTAAAATAACATACCTACATACCACAAAACACATCCAAACATGTATAAGTTGAAGGAACTTTCCAGCTCTGAAATGGTAAGTGAACCCAAAATCATTTAAAGAGGGCATCCATGAATCTGCCAAGACAAACGAGCAAGTTTGCAAGCGATGTTGAAATTGAAGTCATTTTAGAAAATGGCTTAAACACCAAAGCCAGCTATGCAATGAAAACCGATACCATTAACGTCTTCCCACAATATTGCAGCTATGAGAAATCGCCCTTCAAAAGTAATCAAGCATCCAAAAAACAACGAACTAAAAACCAATTTATCCTCCAATATCGAACAATAACAATACAGAGACATTGCCCTAAGACCATTATTTTAGCAACGTTCAATGAGCCTCCAAAAATTCCAATTTCAAAATGACCGAGTGATAGAAAGCTTGACAAATTCAGAGATATTAGCTTACTTCAAAATATGATATGTCCTTGGATTTTCAGTTGGCGCATATCCACTCATGCAGAAACCACAAACAATCCATATCGACAAAGCACATACCGCACAAAAGAAACCATCAATCCATCAGGAACACATAAAATGACCAAAAGAACACAATCCTTAACAGCATGGAGCCACTGCATCACCCAGCAAAAAGATTCCGCAGTAAAAAATGTCCCTGCTGACTGTCAGAAGTAGAATACAAAAAAGCCGAAGAACCAATGTAAATCCAAAACCCAAAAAGATCACTGAACAACAGAATGTATATTATAAGATTTACTGGAAATGCCCGAGAGATCACTGAACAAGAATGCTACCGAGACGCATAAGTGCAAACCACCCGATAGCAACAACCATTCTGTACTCTGTAGTATGCCAAAAGATCAAGAATAAAACAAACAGAAATTGGCTATTACCAGATCGCAGAGTACCATAGTAAATCAAATGACAATATAGATGAGAGGCAAGAATCGAGGAAATAAAACCATGCATCCTGAATCCAGAGAAGACCAACAACTGTAGTTATCCACCGCTAACCACCACAACTATCACTGAACTCCACATTTTAGCAAAATCCAGAATAGTCACTTGAACTGCACAGAAGTTAGTACCCCGTTCACCCATATCAAAATATAAGACAAGCTATCAGAAAAGTTCAGAGAGAAAGTTATCCTGACTTGAACGCCATTGTGATCTTCCGTCTCCAACACAGAAAATCGCCCAAAATTGTAATCACTAACTACACAAAAGCTCACAATGCAGTAACCCCTATCAAGAACAAACTTCACAATTTAACAAGAACCAATGTAGATGACTAAGGATTTTAGCTGACATTTTCGGAAAGATTGTCCACTAATTGACCTTCAAACTAAGAAGCATATGGTACAGAGTATCTTGATGATCTTAAGATCTAAATACAAAAGAAATCCAGATAGGCCATGCATTAAATAAGAAAGGGAAAAAAAGACCAGTACAAACCATGTACAAGTTAAAACCTACTAACAGGTGGTCATCCAATCCTTCTGAGTACAAATCTCAAACCTAACAAACATCAAAAACATCCAACTGTAGAGAAACAGCACAAACATAGAATAGAGCAATATATCAAACCGACTGGGATTAAATGAACAAAAAAAAGGCAGATGTCACCAATTTTTCTCAGACCCATCAATACCCTAAAAAGTAAAAATACCAACAGATTATCCTGCAAATTTAATCATAGACACACGCAGTTTTAACTTTTAACAGCCGAAGTAGCAAACTGTCGGTAATAAAACGAAGTGAAGAAAGTCCAAATGCTGAAGAAAGTCCAAATGCAAATCCCAACTCCTGCCATACACAAGACACTGAACCGTAGAAAAGTGGAAGTGATTAAAGTGAAAATCAAGGGAAAAAAACATTTAATAACAGTAGGATATCACCGGTTATACTTAGGTGAAAAAAAACTTCAATAACATTAGGATATCACCGGTTATACTTAGGTCCTCCGACACCCAAGTCCAGTTAGTTCACAACCTATAAAAAGGTCCAAATGCAAATCCCAACTCCTGCCAAACACACGAGACTAAACCGTAGAATAGAACAGATTAAGGTGAAAATCAAGAAATGATTTAATAACAGTCAGAAATCACCAGTTATTTTAATGTCCTTCAACACCCAAAGTTAAATTAATTCATATCCTATACAAAGTCCAAATGCAAATCCCAACTCCTGCCAAACACAAGAGACTGAACCGTAGAATAGAAGAGATTAAGGTGAAAATCCAGAAAAATGATTTAATAACAGTCAGAAATCACCAGTTACACTTTTGTCCTTCAACACCCAAAAGTCAAATTAATTCATAACCTAAAAGACGTCCAAATGCAAATCCCAACTCCTGCCAACACAAGAGACTGAACCGTAGAATAGAAGAGATTAAGGTGAAAACCCAGAAAAATGATTAAATAACAGTCAGAAATCACCAGTTACTTATGTCCTTCAACACCCAAAGTTAAATTAATTCATATCCTATACGAAGTCCAAATGCAAATCCCAACTCCAAAAAAACACGAAAGGCTGAACCGTAGAATAGAAGAGATTAAGGTGAAAATCCATAAAAATGACTAAAAACAGTCAGATATCAACGGTTATACTTAGGTCCTTCAACAGCCAAAGTCAAATTAATTTATAACCCTTAGTAAGTCCAAATGCAAAAATCCCAGCTCCTGCCAAACACAAGAGACTGAACCGTAGAAGAATAAAAGATAATAGGAGGGCAAAAGAAAAGCTTTAGTAACAAGTTAGAAATCACCAGTTATACTTAGGTCCATCAATACTCAGAAGTCCAATTATTTATAAACCACAGAAAGCCCAAATGCAAATCCAAACTCCTGCCAAAAACAAGACACTGAATCGTAGAAGAATGGAAGAGATACAGTGAAAACCATTAAAAGGCTTTAATAACCAGATAGAAGCCACCAGTTATGCACAAGTCCTTCATAACCAAAGTCCAATTACAAATTGGCATCCGGCCAACTGAAGAACCCAAAGTCAAACAGAAATGAAGTTGAAAATCCAAAACAAAGACAAAGGACCAATTACAGACTTACAGAAAGATTTCAAAGTCAACTTACAAAACCCAGATGCTACGAAACATACGCTACTCAAACATTGAAAAATGAGAGATAAATCAATTAGAAGTTACCAGTTAATCAATTAGAAGTTACCAGTTAAGCTCAAAAATCAAAATCATACGAAAACACATCATGATTGCAATTCCAAAACAAGACGTGTTACGACATGCAAACAGAACAACTTGTAGCCACCTCAACCATTGTATAACATAAATTCAGAACCCTTACAGACAGAATCAACTGTTTGCTGAAGCAAAATTCTCCAATTGCGGATAGTGATCAATAAGCAGACTCATAAGCACAAAAGCTCTGTAAACGAATGAAAGGAACAGCTTGTCAAAATGACGGAAGACCAGATAAAATAAAACACAACTTGAGAACAAGTGGCAAAGTTGAGTGGGGAAAGTTATATGTCTAGAGGGTTGCAACAAAATCTTGCTCCTGAAACACAAAGTTGATCTCCAATACACTCAGTAGTTGAACTGCACAAAAGCATGTTCACGATTCAAATTCCAATAACTCGTTCAAAGAGAAGACAATAACCAAAAGTAGACGAACTAAAATCTAACTAAATTCTCTTATCCTGATTAGAGAACTCATAACCCCAAAACCGTTGAAAAATGCAATTCTTCTGGAAGATTGTCTGGAAGCATAAACAACTATGAAGTATGTGTGAACCAATACCCTTAAAAATTTCAACACAAGAAATTGAGCATACACAAAAGTGAGCATAAGAAACACAGAATCGCTGGCAAGAGTGTTTGTATAACAAAGGGAAGATACAAAGAATAAATTCAGTTAGAAGTCACCGTGTGCATGAATATGGTCATCAAAAGTATGATGGGCAGACACTGCAAAGCAACAGAAAAAATTCAATTGGCATGTTCAATTGGCATGTTCTCCGAGTTGGTTTAGAAAGCACCAACTACATATGAAATTTAATTCCACGGCACCAACTACACATGAAATTCAATTCCACGGACAATGTTACTCAGCCAGCCAACGCATAACGTAACACTGCAAGGAAGACAAATATATCCATATTTTAAGCCTGTATTATTTTCTGAAAGCCTTTTTGCCACGTCATATCTTCTATACATAATTCCAAATTGCTGCAACCAACGATAAGCATTGGAGGACATAAACATGATGAAACGACTAGATAAACAAATTATATCTATAAAGTAACAACGAAAAGCAATATGAAGCAAGAAGAGATTATCAGTTTGGGAGTCTCATCAGTTTTAGAATCTTAAACATATTGTGTAGGAGCAATCCCATTTCCTTCAATTGGCTGCCAAGAAATGAGGGAAAAAAAGCCTATTTCCAACCAAAAGAATGGAATCAAACAATTTCAAAACAGCAAATCATTTATTAAAAAAAAAAAAAAACTTAAACAAATGAACCAGGCAAGTGCAAGAGGCATATTGATCAGGATGCCCTCAACACCCACGTAACAAGATTGGACAACACTGCATGGAAAACAAACGACATTTAATTCACATGCTGCTAAGACAGTTGAGTAAATAAAAAGGAGAAAGAGTTCAGAAAAACTGTTTCTAGGAAGTTTTATTTCTAGCCCTCTGTATGCATCGTGCTCAAATGCCATGCAACAAGATGTGACAACTCTGCATAGAATATAGATTACATTTTAATTCACAATGCATGCTTTATAATATTCAGTTTAATGAACAAAGGGGAAAGATATTTAGTTTATAATATTCAGTTTAATGAACAAAGGGGAAAGATATTTAGTTTAATGAACAAGGGCAAAGAAAACTCGTATAGAGAATTTGTTCCGCTCTAAGTCAGAATCGCCAGAAATTCTTCCCAATATATCCGGTATACAATCACCAATCTCAAATGCACTGCAAACCAAGAAAACCAATCTCTCTAAATCTCTTGAGAATAAGAACAATAGTTGCGAAGGGGAGAATTTTCAGAAAAAGCAAGGGTTAAGAGAATTCTCATTGTTGAATATATGCATAAGTAAAATTCTTCTTCCAAACACCAACAAAAAAGCAAGCACGATCTCGCCTGAACAAGAGAACAGTTGTGTGAAAGAAAAGCCACATAGAAGAATAGAGAACTATAATTGAACCAGAACATCAAATTAGAATGTCTCAACCAAACTTCCAGATCAGAGAAGATCTTATATTCAGCTAACAGATCATCCATTGCCACACCTAAACAGAGAATCACAATTCCTATCCAGCGATTAAGAATAGTCAACAAACACCAATAAAAATGCTGAATCCAGTTAGAAATCAACATTAGGCATGAAAGTCTGTCGCCAAAAGTATGATACAACAGCAAATATACTGGCAAATACCATTATGCATGCAAACCCCATTGCTCGATCAAAACGTAACACTGCAAGAGAACAGATTCAAACTAAATTTTGGTTTTTGGACGAACCAGTAGCGCTAGGAAATTAAATTTCGGAGAATAAGAAAGAAAGACAAATCAGATTATGAGCCTGTGTTATCTTCGCATAGCCTTCTTGCGATCGTATCTTCTATCCATAATTCCACATTGCTGCAACAAATTTAAAGCGAATGCAGGACACAAATTATTTAACACTTAAAAATTATTTGTAAAAAAGAAAAAGGAAAAACAGAAGATATGGACAGAGAGGAAATTATCAATCTCGGATTCGAGAGCACTTTTCTCTTGCAATCCCATACTTCAATTGGCTCCTACGGAGAAAGGAAAAAAAAAAACAACAGAAAAAAGGAAAAACGATTCCAAAACAGAATAGTGAAGGAAACAACAAATCAAAGCTGCTCTAATTATTAAAGGCAAAACTTAAACAAAGGAACCAGGCAAGTGCAAGAGGCATATTGATCAGACCTAACAAGATCGGGCCGCACTGCATAGAAAACAGATTCACATTTAATTCACATGCTGGTAGCACATAGTAGGTTAAAAAAATCCAAAGGAGAAGAAAGGTTTAGAAAAACTGTTTTCAGGAAACTGAATCTCTATCTTCTGTATGCACCGAGCTCAAACAACCACGCTACAAGATGCGATAACGCTGCATAGAATATTGATTTTCAAATTTTTAATTCACAATGCATGCTCCATAATATTTAGTTGAATGATAAAAAAAAAAAAAAAAAATCTAAAGGAGAAGAAAGGTTTAGAAAAACTGTTTTAAGGAAATTGGATCTCCTCTGCATACACCGAGGTGAAACAACCACGCTACAAGATGCGCTAACGCTGCATAGAATATAGATTTTCAAATTTTAATTCACAATTGCATGCTCCATAATATTTAGTTGAATGATTAAAAAAAATCCAAAGGAGGAGAAAGGTTTAGAAAAACTGTTTCTAGGAAATTGGATCTCTATCCTCTGTATGCACCGAGCTCAAACAACCACGCTACAAGATGGGGATAACGCTGCATAGAATATAGAATTTCAAATTTTAATTGACAATGCATGCTTCATAATATTTAGTTGAATGATTAAAGGAGAAAAAAAGGAAAGTAAATGCATGCTTCATAATATTTAGTTGAATGATTAAAGGAGAAAAAAAGGAAAGTAAGGTATAGAGAAATTGTTCTGTTTTAAGGAGTTGGAAAATCTAGTCCTCCGCGTCGGAGATAACAGAATACTGCATGCAAAATCTCAGATCTACAAATCACCAATCTCCAAAAGCACTGCAAACCAAGCAAAAATCCAAGCTAAATCTCTCTATACACAACAAGAACAATAGTTGAAGAATAGGAGTTTCAGAAAACGCAAGGGTTAAAGAGAATTCTCAATTTCTTCAGATCTATGCAGAAGTAGATTTCATCCTTCAATCACCAACAAAATGCAAGCGTTCAAAATCTAGATCTCGCCTGAACAAGCAGGAAAACAGTTTCCGTGAAAGAAAAGCCATGTTCAACAACACAATACCATAACAGAACCAGATCATCAAATTAGAAAAGCTCAACCAAACTTCGAGATCGGGAAAGAACTTCAATCCAGCAAACTGATCAACCAAATAATTCGCCACACCTAAGCAGAGACAATCACCAATCCAATCCAGCAAACAACAACAACACTCCGTTCATATGTTCATCGCATGGTTCTTCACCCTGAGCAACCGAATAAAAGTTTTGAAAATTATTGATTCGAAAGAGAGAATCACGAACGGTTCAAAATTATGTAATAACTTCAAAGATTATCAACGTAAGAAGAACAAACTCCAATCTCTCTTATCGGATCCAGAAGAAAGCATCTCGATCAGAAGCTAAGCAAATCCACAATTCACAATCCACAAATTCGAATACAGTTCTATAAAGAAATTAGACAGTAATTCACAGCAAATCTTCTAGATCATGCATGCAATCTTGAAATCCGAAACCACAGAGAACAATACGAAGACGAAGAAGATTAAAGCATATATTCACAAAAGCGAAGAGCGAAGAAGAGTAGAACTATCTAGAGGAGAGAAATCGCAAACCGAAACCAAAAGCATTGCAAAAACGCGTTCAAGGAAACCTACAAAGGAAATCTGAATGGAATTGAGCGAATGGGAGGTGTTTATATAGGAGGAGTGGGGTGAGGATGGACGGCTATGATTAAGTCGGTGGGTGAGAGAATGGACGGTAATGATGCGATTAAAAAAATAGTGGCTTTGATTTGACGCGGTCTTGTTATTGAGGCGGTGGAAGGTTGTTGAAGAGTTCGTTGCATGTAAGCTATCTAGATAAGCATCAGCTGTAAACACGTCAAAACAAAAAATTGGAAAAACACGCTAATTAGAACTTTGATAATTGATACGGTTTAAATTAAAATTTTAAAAGAAAATAAAGAAAGTTATCCCGTATGGAAGGAAAAAGGCTTCATACGGTATTCTGTGAGATGACAATTTTCCAGTTACTTTTTTGTCTTTTACTGAGATGAGAAAGGACTAAAATGACTCAAGCAAAAGTTGTTCATTCTCATAATTGCCCGGCTGGCAGATTGAAGATCACACACGGCTTAATAATAATTGCAACTTACTTAGCTTGTATTTTCATGTGCATGCTTACCTTTTATTTTTCAACAATTGTAGATAATAAATAAGAATTCAATCAATATCAGTTAATAATTTAAATTAGATGTTTTATTTTTTAGGTTTCAGATATTTTGTTTCTAAAAAATATAAAGTAGGTTGATAGTTATTTTAGGTTTCGAATATTCTATAACTTTTATTGTGGATATTGTATAAATAATGATTACAGATGTTTTATTTTTTATTGGTTGGTTTATTGGCTAAAAAATTATTAGTTATCTATACTTTTCCTTATAATAATAATAATAATAATAATAATAATAATAATAATTATTTTAGGTATATATCTATTGCGTCCAACTAACTTTAATTAACTCATTATTTTATATAAAATAAAAAAGCATTTCAATATTAAGTAGAAATTTGTTTTTATGCTATTTTTGTATTATTTGATATTGAAATATTTTTCTATTTAACACTAAAATAAATAACTTAGTTAGACAAAATAAATATACACCTAAACCTCTAACAGAAGATATTTTCTTTCTCCATTTTATCCCCTCTCTTTATCTTCTTTATCTCCCCTTCCTCATTTGCCATTATTATTGTCTTTCCCATCCTCCATAACTACTATTACATTATCTTTATACCACCACCAAAGTCACCATCATGCTTTTTCTCTTTCTCCTCTACCACACCTTGATGACAATGGCAAATCTGAAGAACTCACACCACTAAGTAGAAGCAGATCTGAAATCCATGTGTTGGCTGAAGGCTGAACAGCGGCTCCTTTCGTGCTCCTCTACTTCGCGATAATGGAGGATGGCAGTGAGCCTCCTTGCTCCGCCGTCTCTATTTCACGCATATCTCTTTCTCTTAACGTTGTTGCTGCTGCCGCCTCCCCTTGTTCGACGGCGGTGGCTCCTTTCTTGTTGTTGCCACCATCTCCTCCTCCTTCCTTCATCTCTTCCCTTTATGTTCTATATTCAATCTTTGTTCTTCTCTTTCTTTTCTTCTGACTTGTGTGTGGGGGGTAATTAATGGTGGAAAACTGGAAATGTAATTGCAGGTTGCTGATGATCTTAAAAAATTGGGTGTCTTTGAAAATTTTGGAATAGGTTGAATGTTTAGATTCTAACATCTATATTTGTCTTGTCACTTAAAGAAGAAGAATGATAATGGTGAAATAAGGATAAAATTGATAAGATGATAATGATGGTGGTGGCGGTAATGGTGGTGGTGGTTGTTATATAGATATGGGGTAAAATTGGTAAAATAATTTTGACCAAATAGTTGACTATTATAAAATTAACGGTAAGGGTATAATTGAAACTTATTTCAAATGTTAAAGATAAAATTGAACCAAATTAAACATTAGGGATAATTTTGAAATTTTTGAGAAACGATAAGGACACAAAACATGCTTTATCCTTATTTTTAAGATATTAATTTTGTTTAATTATATTATTCAAATTATAAATTCAAGTTTAAAATGATTAATATATCTTTTTAATTAATTATAAGACAAAAATTTTTTTTAAACATTCATTTTAATAGGACCAAAATACGACTTTTTTACCTTGATGCGCAAAGAAAATTCTTTATTTCCCAAAATGCGTATGGCTTATTTTAATTATCAATTTACGCATCCACTAACTCGCCGTCCCATCAGAGAGATGGATTCTTTCTTTATTTCGTCTGCCAAATGGACAGTTCGCAACTCTTCACGTGTTCCCAAACTAGGAAAAAATTAATAATTTATTAATAATTTATATAAACAAAAATTAAGCTAAGAAAAAATAAAAGAATTTCGTACTTAATATTTTTTTTGTTATGTATAATGAGCCAAGGGATAAAATGACTATTATGTACGAAGTTCTTTTATTTGTACTACAATATTTATACTTGTAGAAGATATCAACCATTAAAATATAATGAAAAAATATTTTTCAATGCATTATGATAAATTATTAATTTGTTTGGTTTATTTTTTATTTGTTCATTTTATTTTTTCTTAGCTTAATTTTTTTTGTATAAATTATTAATAAATTATTAACTTTTTTTTTTTTAAGTTTAGGAACACGTGAAGAGTTGCAAACTGTCCACATTTCGCCTATGGCATGAAGGAGATGGGAGCAGCTTTTCCAGGCGTCATTTCACTCTTGGCTCAGGTGAGATGGTGGCAGGCGAAATGAAAAAAAAATCCATCTCTCTGGTGAAACGGCGAGTTAGTGAATACATAAATTGAGAATTAAAACAAGCCATCACATTTTGGAAAATAAAGAATTTTTCTGCGCATAAAGTAAAAAAGCCCCAAAATACCTTTAAAAATTCCAGGTGTTAAATATTCTTTAAGAATTAAATTATAATTACAATATTTTAGGTGTTAAATATTCTAAAAGGTCATTTTAGTCTTTTTAATTTAATCCTTAAAGAATATTTTGATCTTATTAATATTAATGTTTAAAGGTATATTTTAGTCTTATAATTAATTAAAAAGGTATATTAGTCTTATTATTTATTTATATTTTTTAAACATTTATATTTAAATTTTTTATTCTTTTAGTTAAAAATAATTAAAAAGATAAATGAGAATTTTATTTTGCATGAACAATACTTTAAATTAGGCCTGATACAGTAATATATATATATATATATATATATATATATA
>JASCZI010272510.1:0-19816 GCA_036250425.1 Stylosanthes scabra | reverse complement strand
GTGGTTTAGGTTCTGTTTTCAGAGGCCAGCTTTCAGATGGAACTCTCATTGCTGTTAAAGTTTTCAATTTGGAGTCACAACAAGCACCAAGGAGCTTTGATGCAGAATGTGAAGCAATGCGCAATCTTCGACATAGAAATCTTGTTAAAGTCATCACCAGTTGCTCAAATTCCATTGACTTCAAGGCCTTGGTGATGGAATTTGTTCCAAATGGGAACTTGGAGAAGTGGTTGTATTCTCATAATTATTTTGTACCTTTCATGGAAAGGCTGAAGATAGTGATAGATGTTGCATGTGCATTGGAGTATCTGCACCATGGTAACACTAGAACTGTGGTGCATTGTGACTTGAAGCCAAGTAATGTTCTGTTGGATGAAGATATGGTTGCACATGTTTGTGATTTCAACATTGCTAAACTCTTGGAAGAAGGTCAATCTGAAATTCATACAAACACCTTAGCAACACTTGGTTATATTGCTCCAGGTATTAATTATTTATTAACTGCATGGATTTAATTTATATCATTCTCCATTATTTGTTCTTGAATTTTTGTATATAAACATTTTGGTTGTAGAATATGGCTCAAAAGGAATTGTTTCCATTAAGGGAGATGTGTACAGCTATGGTATTATGGTGATGGAAGTGTTCACAAGAAAGAAACCAACTGATGAAATGTTTTCTGAGAGAGTAAGCTTAAGGTCATGGATCCTAGAGTCATTGCAAGGTGGGATAACTGAGGTTGTGGATCCTAATCTGATGGAGGGTGAGGAACAAGTTACTTCTGCCATGGAATTAGCGCTATCAAATATCATGGAGCTGGCTCTGAATTGTACAGAGGAATCTCCAAATGAAAGAATAAGCATGAAGGAAGCATTTGATCGGCTAAACAAAATCAAGACCACATTTGTGAAGATGACACAAGGAAATAATTGAAGTCATCAAAGTCTATATTTCTATGCTTCTGCTGATAAGATAAATGTAATATGGTAAGTTCTTCAAGGATCAAAGCCACCCTGTTCCATGTTCCATTGCACCTTTCAACTTTCAAGGATCTAGGCTCGTAAATCGTAATAAAAATTTTTACCTAAATAATCAATTATATATTATAACATGAGTAACATAATTAATTTTTAAACTAAATATTTCAAAAGTTATATAAATACAATTACACTGTATAAAAAATAACAAAAAATAGTTGACTTTTATCTGGTTTCAAATTAGGAAGAAGAATGAAAAGAGCAGTAGAACTAAGAATATATCATTAGTCATTACAGTGCTATTAAACTTTAGCTTTTAATCATTAGTGACTATAAAATATCATTAATTTAGTGACAAATATAAGATGATTAATTTAGTAATTGTTTTTTATACAGGTTATTTTTACAATAACAGAAGGTGTAGAAAATTAAGTTGTATATTTTTAGAGTATTACTATTACCCAAAGAAAAAATCAATGCAAACAATGAAGAAATGAAAAGATCAAGTCAACAAAGCAGGGACTTTATAATTTTGTCCACAAAAATTTGAATCCTTCACTAAAATTTGGATGGAGATCCGATTTGTTAGGCAAAGAAGAACCCTATTTAAAATGAATGCATCAAATTTGTATAATCAACACAAAAATAAAAAAGGCAAAAGCCTTGCTATGCAATAATAATCCCTTAAGTCTTACTCCTGAAATCAACATTTCCAAATCTCTTTTGTTTGATAAGAGATAGAACAAATGGCTTCTTTCATGAGTAGGACAACCCTTTTCATCGTCGTCGTTCTCACCGCCGCTGTCTTCGCAACGGCGGACGCCATCCCCGTCTCCCGCAACTTCCACATCGTCCAGCACCGCCTGGACCTCTCGGAGGAGATCGGCAAGTTCTGCCAAAACACCACAAACTCCACCCTGTGCAGCAAAATTCTCCAACCACACTTTGAAAGCGATCACTTCGATCAATACAAGGCCCTTGACATCACCCTTGACGCCACCAACGATCAAGCCAAGCTCACCCTCGACGCCATCCAAACCTTGTCCGCCAACAAGGACACCCCGAAAACCACCAAGGACTCTCTCAAGATCTGCAAGGGTCAGTACAAGAACATCTTGGATTCAGTCAAGGAGACCAAAGCTACCTTGGCTTCCAAGAATATTTTTGATGCAAAGTTTAAGGCCAGCGCTATCCTTTCCTTCTATGAGTCCTGCAAGGACTCATTCGACGGCGCACCGGTCCCCTTCGCAGAGCAAGCGGAACCGGTGTTCGACCTCGGTGGCAACTGCTTGGACATCATTGCTGCTATTCAGACCACTCTTCCGGCTGCACCTGTTGTCATGAACTCTCCTCCTTCTCAATACAGTAACGTCATTGGACCCGTCTCGTAGAGAGATCTTGGATTGATCGATCGATAGTATTATTATTTATTAGTGATGATGATGATGCTGCTGCCTTAGCTTTTTCATCATCACGTGTTGGAATCCATCATGCATGTATGAATGAGTATCTATATGCTACTTGTTCAATTGTGTTTGAGTAGTGGTTTTGGCAGACATTATATATTAAATACTTTTTGAATTCTTTAAAAAAAATACAATTCTTTTTTATATTCTCCATTTCTTATTATTATTTTACATTTTTAGTTCGATAGTATTGGGTGTACTAAAAATCAATAAAGAGAAAATATTGGTAATCAACTAAAAGTAATGAATCAATTAATTTTATAATCTTTTTAGAAATAGAACATTTGATATATAAAATAGAACATTTAAAACACAATGAACATAAAATTCAATTTAAATTATTGACTAATGTTGATTGAATTTTTATTTATTACCTAAGATATATAAAATAAATATTATATGATGACTTAAAAAATCGATAAATTATAATTTACATGACATTACTCATTTACTTGTTCTCCGTGACAGATTTTGAATTCTAACACTACCTAGAAATGTAAAAATTAAGTGTATTTTACGAATTTATTAACGAAAAGAAAAACACTGGCTGCTATAATTTTTTTTTTTCACCCTCATGCATAATAGAAAAGTTCTGAAGTTGAACTAAATTATTAGTTGCATATTTTCTTAGTTTAGAAGAGGGAAAAAGAATAAATTATCTAGATTCGTTATTAGATTTGAAATGCATTTTTCATGACAACTTAATTAAACTAGAAGGGAAAAAAATGAGAGAGAAAGCAACACTAATATAATAACGACATTGGGTTATTGGGTGTGTGGGCGTGTGATAGAGGCATAGAGCTAATCTCTCAAGTCTCATCTTTGACAATTTACACAATCCAAATTAAAGGTGACCAATGAACGTTAAGTTTGGATCCAGTTTTTGTTTGCAGCAAGACGATGGCATAAAGTAATTATACTTAGTTTAATATTTATAATTTTATATATACTTAATATTTATAGTTATAAATTCATAATATTTAAAATTATTTACTTATTTTTATCAATCATACAATTAAAATATTAATAAATGATATTATATATTTCAAAAGTTAATTTCACAAGTAAAAAAGTAAATGGTATTTTGAGATATTATATAGTGTTGATGATCTTATGAATTATATATAAACGTGTATGACTGCAATTTCATATTACATTAGTTAAAAAAGTTAGATAATAACAAAAACGTAATTTCACTATTTTATAATGATTTAATAAGTGCACTTTTATTCTTTTATACTATTTGGTGTAAATTTTTGCTTATTTAATAACAAGGAAAATTTTACGATATAATTTAGTAGTATAAATAGTCACAACTTTTTCTTATAAATTATTATTAAATTAAATATATAATATTAAATGTTATAAATATATAACTATAAATTATATTAAATTATAAAAATTAAGTTAAATATTATAATTTTAAATTATGATCAATTTTTTTAACCAAACTCAATTCTTTTATTAAATAACACATTATCATATTTTTAATTAAGACATTTTAATATTGACGGTTAATTATAGGCTTAAAAAAATAAAATGTACTTATGATCATTTAGCAGTGCTCTGTTCATCAAATATGAAAGTGTGTGCAGAAAGCGGATAAATAAAGAATTAGAGATGTGTATAATTAAGAATTAATCATTGCCTTGATTAAAAAAAGTGATTACACCTGATTTTACATGCGTAAAGAATATTAATCAAGAACAATTAATTAATTAATGGGAGCAAGTTCCAATCACATTGTAGCAAGGGTCAGCAGGTTTCACCGCCGTGGACGGTGTCACCGGCGCAATCAGGCTCCCAAACCTCCTCGCCACACGTCTAAGATTCCTCTCCTTAATCGCCGCCATGATATCCAACACAACGCTTCCAAGATCATAAGACAACTTCACGTCGCTCTCAATCGGTGACACTTTTCCGTCCTCACACGTGGCACGTGACGCCATGAAACCGCTGAACTTGTAGCTCGCTTCCACCGCGTTCTTGCTTCCTGCTACCACCGTCAGAGATTCTTTAATGGCGTCAAGCATGTTTCTGTACTGCTCCTTGCAAACTTTGAGATCGCCGACGATGTTCTTCGGGGTGGAAGGGTTAACAATCAATGTCGCTATGCGATCGGAGGTTTTCATGGTTTGGTTCTGAGCGGCGACAATGGCGATCTCTAAGGCCTTGTAATGGCTGAAGTGGACGGTGAAATCCATTTTGGGTAAAATGGTCTTTGCACAAAGGGATGGTTTTGTGGTGTTCTTGCAGAGATTCAAGAGAGCAATTTGTGGTGTGCGTTTGCGGAGGGAAACATGCGGACGGGCTCCGGTGGCGGCGTGCGTGTTGAGGATGAGGCATGAGAGGGAAACAATGAGGAGGAGGAGGGTATTTTTGGAATCCATATTTTCTTCTTCTTTTGATTCCTCTAAAGAAGAGAAGATGGATTGCGTGGGCGAGGGGCAAAGGGTTTAGGGTAAGTTAAGGAGTATTTAAAGAAGCTTGTTATATGCTATGAAATCGGATTTCCATGACAATAGTAGGGTTTGCCTTCATTTTTGAGGAAAATAAGGTTGTAATCACGCGTATATATGTACTATGTTTGGCCGTTTGTTTTACATTCCAATTTCTTATCCCTCTTCATTGTTATCATCAGATTTTGGATAAAATTAACTATGTTTGTTTACAGGCTCTTATACCCTACAGAGAAAAACACATGCGGGAGTCTAGAGATCACATGCATTCTCCATGACATAGGAATTGCCACGTATATGCGCAATCGATTTCACGTAAAATTTGTTATTAAAAACCATTAGATAATTTAATATGTTTGATTAAATTATTATTTAATAATTTTAAAATACTAATTTTACTGCAATGAATTTCTACCCTCGTTTACTTATCGAGCAAATGTGAATTTCTTTATTTCAATCTCAAATGTAATCCACCCTAGTCTCATTAATATATATATAGATACGTAAATCATATCTCGACAAAAAGACATAAAAGTATTATTAGGAGACACAACATTTTCTTTTATTTTATTATTCTTATCAATTTTTTTGTAAGTAAATTTTTTCACTGTTGTATTTTTTTCTTACCAAATTGTGTAGTTACCTTTGAGGCTTTGATTCTTATTGCTAAATGGTAGAATATAAACTGCATGAATGAATTATGATTCATTCCCTTGTTCATCTATATATGTTATGCATCTTTTCTTTCATGTTCTTACAATGTAGACTAGATGTCTCTTTGACGACTACTATACTCTGATGAGAAGAAACAAATTATATATGTTGAATGGCTCTGTGCTTAATTGCATACTGCATTGTGTCTCACTTCGATCTTGCTGCTTGTGATTTTTATTTGTGTCTTGTTATTTCAAGTAGCTATTTCTGGTGTGTCCCCTGTCCAATATGAAAATTACAATTTTGAGTGTCAAGATTCTGTTATGCTCATAGTGCTGTATGTGTGCAGAGACAGAGAGATGCAGAGCATAATGAAAATGAATTACAGAAGAAAGAAAGAAAGGAACAATATATTTGGCATTGAATGATCTGAATTATTGACTCATTATGTTACAATATAATTGATAAATTAATGTTACTTATTTTTGGATTGTCCACTACATCTCTCAAGAATTATTCATGGTATCTTTTAATTTACAGAATTTCATTTAAAGATTTATTGTTGGTCAATAAATTACTATATGTATAAAACGGATTTAAAATTCTCAACACTTACTTAAGTGGATTAGTGAATTGATTAGTGAGGGACCGATTCAAATGTTACTTATTATTACTGCTCTTGTCACTGAGCAAATAATATAGAATTAATGCTTAAATTGATCATAGCAAATTATACATGACTCAATGTTTCAATTGTTGAGATTAATTACTAATAAAGTGGCCATGCATACAAAGATCAGGAACAATGTGACAGATCACAGAAGTGATAGCTATTCATATATATATATATCACCATCAATCCTTGTTGGCACTTCCACAACCTCCAATCTTCAAATGGAAAGATCGTATTGATGATTAAATGGAACAAACTTCTATATTCTACAGCTTATCTTCTCATCAACTATTAATTAAATAAACACTACTTAAATTTCTCTCTCAAACGTACATATAATGTCCCATTTAATGTTGTCCTTTTGTGTGTATATATTAAGAAAAACATTTCTCTGCTGAATTTATCAATGTTCTATCTGCTGCTGCTACATTCCCAGCTACAGCTAGCTAGCATCACAATTAACATACATTTTTTTAATAATCCAAACTTAATTATTTACTCAAATTTTAGATTCTGCATACAGCAAGAATGAATAATGATAATATATATAACTCCCAGCCCATACATCTAACCTTATTAGCTTCTTCCTATTCCTTAGCTGTCTTGTTGGTAATGTGTTCTCTGACTTATTGCCATAACTTTCAATTTTTTTAATAAAGATCAGTATATATAGTACTACAGGTTAAAGATGATCACATCTATGGATCCATTATTATTATTATTAATTGGTCTACTTCGTTCTATTTCTATATATATGTGGGTAGTTAGTTGTAGTGATTCAATTAGAATGAGACAAACTATATATTATGTTAAGATTATCTAAGATATGTGACAGTTGTAATTGTTGGAGTATTACCATCAATTGATCTTGACTAATCTGATCGGTCTGATGTTACAACCTACAAAGGATTAATTTGGAACAGAAATTAATTAATTTAATAAGCCGAATAATAATATATAAATACACGATGATTCTTTCAGCACATGTAATTAGATCAGCTATCAAAATGATAAAAACATGTTTTTAATAGATAAAATTGATCATTACTCTATACCCCTATATATATAAAACCTTTGGGCCAAAATAACTTAGCCATAATTTTTATTGAAGTCAAGTTATATATACAACTAATTATTCAAATTTATTATATATATATATATATATATATATATAATTTATTTTTAATATATATTTAAAAAAATTCTAAATAATCAATTTATTTTAATGTTTTAGCCAACAGTTTTTCATCAATATTCAAATATGTTAGTTAAAAAAATAATATTAAATTATTTGACTAAAAAAGTCAAGTTAATAATTAAATATGTTAACTAAAATTATTATTGATCATTTAAATTTTTTTATATTTTATATTTTAATCAGTATTTTATCTGAATAGTTATAAGAATTAATTTTACAGTATCTTTTCAATCTCCGAAAGGGTGTGAGCCATGGTGGAGAATATAAAGACAAATAAAATAAATAATGGATATACCACTATTTAGCAGACAATATACACATGGACATGGGAGAGACACACAAAAAAAAGATAAAATAGATCCTTGTCTTTTCCTTAAAGAAAAAAGAAAAAAGAAAATAAAATTGAAATTACTACTAGCTATTAGATTTTCCTTGAAGGTTCTTGTTGAAAAGCAAATCAATGTAATCTGAAGCAAAGATTCATCAGAACTCAGAAGCATGATTGTATGAAGTGTTTCTGTATTTGGATTTGGACGATTGAGTTTAGCAATGAAATAAAACAGTGTCGGTAAGGAATCTGCCACCAGAGCCTTGTCTTTATTTGGGGACCCACATTCTTGTTCCAATATTGCCCCCTTTTATGTACATGCATCTCAACCTTATATTTTGTTGCCCCAACCATTCATGCTACACACCACACCAACATAAAATCACAACAGATTAAATTCACTCAAATCCAAACCTTTCACTATATAAAAATAACACAATTTATTACCGTAAGATTTTTAATTTACGACGATTTCAACTTCAACCGCTGCTATATGCAGTTAAGTTAAATTGTAGTAATTTTCCGTAAAATTATCGCTAAATAGTTGTAATAGCTTCTTAGTAAACCGTTGCAAAAACTCTTCAAGCTTGATAGTGTCTATTTAACAACGATTTAATACAAACCACTGCCATTTTTAACTATCATGTGCAATTCTATTATTGAAATTTTTATTTAACATTTACTAAACATGTGCTAAGTTGTGTGTGTATATATATAGCATGCACATGGGAAACATATATTATATATTAATAATATGTAAACACTTAATAAACCAATACAAAATATTTGAAACCCTAATAAATGTGTAATTCACTTCTCTTAAGTATATTGACCATACATGATATATTAAAGTGAACTTGCAATGTTAATAGAGACAATATATAGGTCAATAACACGTCAAAACTTACATACATAAAACTAAAACTTTTGTAATGTGTCTCACACTCACACAAAGTGCCTCCTAAGTTTTTTCTTCTGTTTTAATTTTTGTTTAGCATACGTGTACTAGTTGTGAAAGCTTTCTTTTGGTCCAATCAAGAACAAGAATGAATGCGCACTATCATCATCAATTCTCAATTTTGGTCTTCCTCGAATCTTGCCTTTATTTGTTTGTTTGTTTTTCCTTTTATCTTCTTTCACACGTGTATACCCTTTTTCAGAGACATATCTATTCAATAGAGACATTGTTTCTATGTCAAGACATACAATTCGCTTAATTAATATTCATCATCACCACATTGTATTCTTTCTTAACAAACAAACATACCAATAAGATAAAATATATATATTTATAATACCATAGGGTAGGTATATGTATTATGATTAATATTAATATTATTGATTATTATGATGATGAATGGTATATATACATATTTATTTCTCACACATACAAAACACATTCTTTGTTTTGAACCATACGACAAGTGATACTATTTAAATCATATTTAATTTGGCTTTTTATCCACACATTCATACCCTTTGATATAATTATATTAATTAATCTTCTTGCTTTCTGTTGCACCAGAATTAATTAGTGCAGGTTGCGTGCTTTTCTAAGACGAATTTTTAATGGAATTATTTTATTTAATTTTAATTATGTGGCTTATTATCCGCATACATACAACAACTTTATTTATTGTGGTTAATATAACAAAATTTTATATTTAAAGGCAGACATAAACATACTATATATCAAAGCTTTAGACAAGGGTACATATTCTTTAGCTATAAATATGTATACATATATCTTGATTGGGTTTCTATTGATGATTATGATGAATATATGTTTTGTTATTTAAATTGGAAAGGAAGCCAATGTATTCATGATTTTGTGGCCTTTCTACCAATTTTTTAAAATAATTAGGTGCTTATATGTACTTTTTTTTCTCTATTTATTTGTTAATTTCTCTTTTTGAGTGCATGCATGGGTCTCTTCTACCTATTTTAGTTTGTCCTAATATAATTTTATGCATGATAATGTCGGATATTAATTATGTTTATATTTAATTAATAACAACTGATGATGTTCTTTATTTTCTCAACATGGACAATAATAAAATTTGAATTGGAAACTTTACTAGAGACATAATAACATACAATATAATTAATATATATAATTTTCCCTTAGATTTAAAAAAATGTTATATTTTTCAATTATATGTACTAGTATAAATTAGAATTATGCTAAGTGTAACACTAAAATTAGCCACCAAATCAGTCATCAGTGTATAATATGCATTGAAATATAAAATGCATTGAAATATAATAAAATACATTGAAAATAAGTTAAACTATATATGTATTTTGTATTTTAATACGTATTATACACTAATAGTTAATTTATAACTGATTTTAATGTGCAAATAAAATTATTATGTAAATTATTACTAATTACTTCAGGAAAAAGTTTTAACTATATAATTAGTATGTTACTAGTGTTTTTATTTCATATGAAAAAGGAAATAAAAAAGAGGAAAAAAAAAAAACCAAACAAACAAAGAGAAAAGCCTGAGTCAAGATAAGACATAGATAATGATGAAAGAGATAAAATCTTTCTTTATTGTTCTGGTTCTGATATCATATATAGATATTTGCTATCGGTGAAATTAAAGTAACAGCAGTGGGAAACAATAATCAAACAAATTTCTCGGCAAAAGTAGTGCTGAAAATCATATTTGATGGTTAGACCACTATATAAGTGTACCGGTTACTCTAATTAATGCAAATAAACAGCACCGATTATTATGACATTAATATTTGATTAGTCACATGATCCATTGATATTGTCTTGATAATAATTGTAGGAGAAGTAAAAACTACTATATATGCACACATTTACTCTAATCAAGAAATCAGAAACCATCAAATAATTCATATCATCCATTCTAAATTAATTGGAAATAAGAAGTTGGAATCGATGAATGAGATAGTGACGAGTAGAAACGGCGGTGCATAAGGAGCGAAAAAAAATTAGAGAAAAAAAATGCAGATGTCAAAATCAAAATTGAAAAACGGTGGTGAGTGAAAAAAGTAAGAGGTGAAAAATCAGAAATTGCTAAAAACGAAAAAACGAAACTAGCTAAAACAAAAGAGGTGAGAGGCGCATATGATGTTGTGACTTGATTAAGCTTGATTATTAAAAACACTTGATTGTGTATAATTATTGAATAATAATTACTCTTGTACAAGAGTAATTATTTTTTTAAAAAAATTACTCAGGTTTTATGTAAAAATAAAATTGATATTTTATTTCCCAATTGTTAACATATATAATTACTTTCATTTTATACTTGCACACAACTTAATTTTTTTTTAAAATAATTGCATCATTACTATATTTGAATACCATAATTTTTTTATTAGTTTTTTGACAAAGTTTATTTATTTATTTATTTATTTATTATTATTATTATTATTATTATTTCTGTTATATTCATTTAAGTGTTAATTTTTCTGTTATATTATTAAATATTATGCTCAATTTACTCATGAGGAATACTCGAAGTTTATATGCTGCTTCCATGAGTCATGATTTTATATATATGGCCCCGCCATGGAATGTGTAGAATTAAGCGTGTGAGGAAGGCCAAAATTTCTGGCTATATATATATTCTCATCAACACTTTACTATATACTTAACCTCACTTTTATTATTAAATTTGAATAATGTAACTAACACCAATGATTAAAGGTCTAATCCCATCATATCAAAACATAAAAAACTCCAATTTGTCTAGTGAGAGAGATAAGCGTGACACTAATCAATGTTGATGATTGAGTCCCGACAATTATTGGTGGAGACAATGTTTTTCTTCTAATCAAGTTTGACATGCAAAAATAACATTATATATTCTAATTAATTAATTAAATTATTGTATAATGTTGTCACCTACTAACACTGTATATTTACCCTCTCTTTCTTGTGCCTTTAATCGGTGGTGTCCCTACCAAACATACAAACCCAAGATTTGAGAAATATCTGCTGGTTGATGTGTTCTCATCCTTTTATTTTTATAACTCTTTTTCATGCTTTTTTTTAATTTTCAGAGCAATGTATTTGGGCGTCGGTGACTGTTGGAATGGTGTTATTATATTAGAGGCAATTAATTATAGAAAAAATTTGATTTCCTATTTGGACGAAACATCACTGGTACATTCAGAATAAGTTTTATTTTTTTTTTAATTTCCTAAAGAATGAAGAAAAAAATTGCACGAATATATATGAATTTATTAGTTAAAGATATTAAGCATTTTGGTCCCTTAAAGGGAAATTAAACTCGGGATGTAAAAAGCTAGGAAATTAAACAGTTAATTCTGCCCCATAAAGATCACAAATTAATTAAAAAAAATAGATGTATTTATGCTTTTTTGACCCGCTATCTAAGGAGATATTTAAAAATATATAAAAAAAAAAAGTAGCAAGAGTAGTAGTGGCAACATTTCACCCTCAAGTATGTTCCATGTACTTTTAATTAAAGTTAACAGAATCGGATCGATTATTGAACCGATAAAGTGATTGGTTCAAGAATTTAAAGATTCGATCGAGGTTAAATCGATTTAGCTAAATATATAATAAAATAATTTAAAATTATTATAAAATTATAAAAAAATATAATATTATTAATTTTTTATTAAAAACTGCCAAAAAATATCCAATTTTATCAATTTATTGGTTTTCAATCGATTTGACCGGTTTTTTATCACTAGTTTTATCATGAATGGAATCAAATAAGGAATTGATTTCCAATTTTCCGATCGAACCGGCCGATCCGATCCGATTCTCAGAACACTGCTTTTAATTTCTAAGTTATTTTATGTTGTGTTTGATATTTTTGGAGTATGATTATGGTGTCACATTAGAGGACCCATTGAGTTGGTTCAATTTCTCTAATTTTTCCAGGAATCTGTGTTTGATTCCGGCAGGTAATTGTTGAAAGAGATGGGTGATGGTGGATCTCATGACGAAAATTTATTAATTAATGTGACTGCAATGATTTTTAGTTAAATCAAGTTGTAACATTTTTGATGATGAGAAGAGTGTTTGCATGTTTTGTTGGTTTGACTTGAAGCAAAGAATCTTCAATCACCAAACATTATTACATGCCGTTGCACCATGATTAATGCAACATTAAAAAGGTTTTAATTTCACTATCAAATTTGAGTTAACTTTTTTGTATTTAACAAACACTACTATATTACTATATAGTACATAATAATCAACAATAAATAAAAAATAAATAAAATTCAGTAGTATTTCAAAGGTTTATTTCACATGTTGACAGAGGGACTTGTTTCATTTATTTTACTTGGTAGTACATTATAATTTTATATTTTATATTTTTTTTTTATTGGAACTTGGAAGCTTTTTGACATTATATATTAGTCCAAAAATGTGCTACTATTTGTGGTTAGGTTACAACAGCTAGTTAAGTAATTAATAATCTCTTTCAAAATTAAGGGAGAGACATGGAAATAAAAGAAAAAGACCACGAGTCAAACCTTGTGGCTTTTTTTTTTTTTGTTTTTTAAGTTTGCTCTTTGATATTTTAAAGTCAACTATAAGAAATATATATACTATAAGCTTTAGCATTTGTCAACATATATAGTCACAAAAAAAATGTCAACATATATAATAGTATTAACAATAAAAACTTATTATATAAGATTCATGCAAATACATCAAATTCTAAATATATGTAAAATTTAGGGTTTCCAATAATAATAATAATAATTAAATAGATAAAGAGCATGCATGTATGTAAAATTTAGGGTTACCAAAAAATGTTATTAGGTAATTAATATTAATTACTCTTAAAATAAGAGAAGCTCTTTCCATTATATTAATGTAACCATGATTTAAACGCATGTTGTTGTTTACTTAATATTATTATTTGTTTATCCCAATCATCTGAGCACGTCGAAATAGCTTCATGTCATGAAGAATAAAAATATTAATATATTATTATGTGGTACTTAAGAAAAATAATATAATTAAGATGTTTATAGTCATGTTTATAAAGTGCTGGCTGCACCATGTTTTGCGTTCAACGGATAGCGGATGTGTTTGACTTCGCCATAATTTTTTGGTCTAAGTAATTAATTAGTAATTATAATTCGTTAATTTTATTGCAATAAAAATTTAATTAATTGTGGCAAAATAATTTTCCTCTCATTATTATTTAGGGTCTCTATAAAATCATTTTTACTATTTTAACTGTCTTAATAATATGTTAATAACGGAAACATAACAAAAATAAGAGACTACTAACTAATTAATTAATGAAAAAAATTAGAGAACCAATATATTGTGTTCAAGAGGGAAATAATATAGTTATCAATAATAATTCATATAAATTTTGAATGATAATTTAATCTTGGATATATGAATTACGGATTCATATAAATTTTAGATGATAGTATTGATTAAATAACAATATTACCTACTTATACATATACATTTAATTTTGTCTACACATGAATTCCACTCTTTTCAAATCATTTGAAAAAGAAAAGAAAGAAATAAAAAGCAGTACCGAAAACGCACGAGCAAATTCATGGGGCGCCGACAGTTGTGAAGAACAGTTTGGTTTTCTTTCCTTCTACAATTCATTTACATGCTTCCTTCCACACCCTTCTCTACCTTTATTTGTCCTTTCATTGACCCCATACACTCCAATTATTTTCAACTAATAAAAGTAGCACTATATATATATATACACACATCAAATCTTAAAATTATTGTTAAGCTAAGCAGCAACTAACGAAAACGTAGGTAATTAAATTGCATAATGTACGAAATAAACAATTTCACGTGCAATTGGGATATGATTGAGGCGAATATCTATCATCTCGTTGATATTTTAGCAATCTATATTGTATGCCAATTTTAGATGCATGAAATATATTACATAGAATTTAGCATGGGGGAGGGGGTGATGATAATAATGTGTTGAGACTTGAGAGAGAACAGCTCAGCAAGGCAAATAAGAGTGGGTACATTAATTGGTACACGTTCATGGTACGGTTTTTGCACATAGTAGATGTCGTACTATCCGGACAACTGTAGGGTGGGGGAGACGGGGTGTTCATTGTGTAATGATTTACTGCATTTAGTAACGGCTTATCACATTTAGCGATGGTTTGTTTTTTTATTTTCTAAATTCAATAAGAAATTGATTCCTAAACTTTTAATACTGTATGTCACCTTTTCTTTCTAATTCTTAAGCTGATAAAAAAGAGATTTAGGAAGAGTTTATATAGTTATACCTGAATGGAATTGAAGCACATTGTACACAAGTGGTAAATAATAATATATAGAAAATTATATTTGGCAGAAGGTGAATGAGTAGTGTTGAATGTCGGTACGACCGTACAATCCCAATCCATGCAAGATCTTTTTATGAGATGGGTAGCTATGCTATACAAAGAGAAAGAGATCCCAGGCTGTGTAGGGAAAGGTAGATATAGAGAGAGGAGAGAGAGGTGGTAGAGAGATTAGAGAAGGGGTGGTGTGACCACAATCTTTATGACAGGTCCTACTGAGATTTCCCCCCTTCTATGAGTTATGTGATTGAGAATCTCATCTGCAACAATTAATGCCCAAAATATCAATCAATTTTCTCAATTCTCTAACCCCCATGCATTGCCGTCTTTGTTAGATCCACTCTTTTAACTTTTATTGCCACACATACACCACCACCATGTAAAATGAAAATATGTATGATCTACTATGGTTGTTGGGTTGTAATTACCATGGAGAAATTATTTTATTAAAATTTAAACCAGATAGCAGGAATGTGTGCATAAGTGTATATAGTTTTTCTTAGTATGCATTCATTGAACACAAAGGAAAGTACGAATTTCGTATGGTGTAATAGTAGCAGTGTGGATAATCGGATAAGGTTTATAAGTTGTAACATTATTTAATTTATTTATAATGATGGAAGCATCATGACATTGACCATAACTGGCATTCCCAATATTGAAATTGCATGACTTCTGCCATATATTATCCTTTTTTAAAATTTTTTGGTGGGTTTGATTTATGTTTTTATTTTTGATTTTTAATATTTTTATTTTTAAATTTTATGAAAAAATAAAATAGTGAAAATAATAATTTTTTTGTCATTTTTTAAATAAAATTCAAAAAATAAAAAATATTAAAAACAAAAATAAAAAATGAAATTACAAGTCAAACACATCCCTATTTCCTTTTTTTCTTTTTCTTATAATAGGCAATAATTTATGGTGCTGAATATAGTTTAGGTTAAGAGGTTTTAAATCCGTAAATATATATGATTTGGAGTTAAAACTTATTTTATTATGCACCTTACCACATCTATAGTGAAATTCATTTCATTCTTGAATTCTTTATACTTTCTTAATTACACTGTTCATCAATAACGACTTATTGATAAATATTGATTTCAAATTCATATAAATTTGAAAATGACTAGCTCTATAAAACATGGAATGGAATGGAATGTCCGAAATTGACTAACAACTTATCCATTTTTAATACAACGTTGCAACTATATTATTTAAATAGAAGTATAGCATGTTTACCCCCTAAAGAGAAAAGAAGTGAATGTACTACCAAAACAATTATAAAAAACGATTACCATAAAAACATACTGACCTCGTGTCACACTATCTCAATGACATTCCCCCCACCAAGTTTTTAAAAATATTTGCAGTCTGAAATAATCAAAGTAAACCGAATAAAGCAACAAAGACTATAGAAATGAAAAGGGGAGCAACAATGACTAAAAAAGACTGTTCCCACCAAAACAATTTTAAATTCATTCACCAAAATTAGGGGCCTAAAAATAAATATATAAATAAATAAAAAGTTGCTGATTGCAACTTTGGTCTTTGTCTGTGGTCTTGTAATTTTTTTTTCTTCTTCTTTTCTTTCTATACACAGCTTTTCTTCTTTGCTTTCCCATTTTTTTAATTTCGGATACAATTCCCTCCATCCTAATTCATGTCATCCTTCCACATCTGCAATATTAATTAAAAAAAAATAATCATTTAAAAATAATAAAAAAAATCGCGTGGAGATTAAACGCTTACCTCAGGAATGTTCTTGGATCGTTACATTCACAAAGTCACATACCTCATCATCACTATATAAACCATCTCCCACTCCGCTTCATTTCTTCATTCAACGCACTCATCTCTCTCTCTTTCTCTCTCTATAACAACTTTCTCTCTCTAAACACAGAAAACACAACCGCACAAATTTTTTTTAAAAGAAAAAATTAAAGAAGCTTAATTAACTCTAATGGCGGCATTATCAAGCATGAACTTGAACATGATCGATTCTACATTCGAAGTTGACAAGCTCGCCTATGAAATCTTCTCAGTCTTGGAGAACAAGTTCCTCTTCGGTTACGACGCCGACACCGTCAAGAACTCTGTTACCAATTCAGCTCAATTCTCTCCCATTCACGCCACGCCGACCAAGCTTGCTGCCGGAAACGCCGCCGGAAAAGTTAGGATCCTCTGCATTGATGGAAGCGGCGCCACCGACGGCATCCTCGCCGCGAAATCCCTCGCCGAACTCGAGTCTTGCCTCCGCCGCAAGTCCGGAAACCCTAACACTCGCGTGGCTGGTTATTTCGACGCCGTCGCCGGCACCGGTGTCGGTGGAGTCCTCGCTGCTCTGCTCTTCACTCGCGGGAAAGATGGACTTCCGATGTTCACCGCCGACGAGGCGCTGAAGTTCATGATCGAGAATCGCCGGCGGATCTCGAGATCGCCGTCGGGAATTCTCCGGCGTGTTCTCCGACAAGATGCGGCGGCGACGAAGGCGGAGAAGCTTTTCAAGAAGACCTTCGGCGAGTGCACTTTGAAGGACACGGTGAAGCCCGTGCTGATTCCATGCTACGATCTCGTCACGCGCGCTCCGTTCGTTTTCTCCCGCGCCGACGCGCTCGAAATGGACGGCTACGATTTCAAGATGCGCGACGTGTGCGCTGCCACGTCAGCGGACCCCGGTTGTGTGGGTCCCGTTGAGATGAGGTCGATTGACGGGAGAACAAAGATCGTGGCCGTTGACGGTGGTGTTTCCATGAACAATCCGACGGCAGCAGCTATCACGCACGTGCTCAATAACAAGCATGAGTTCCCGTTCTGTAACGGCGTCTCTGACCTCCTCGTCCTCTCTCTCGGTAATGGAGAGACCGACTTTAACTCCGTTAAGTCTCCGTCTGGATTTGTTAGGATCGCCGGTGAAGGAGCTTCCGATATGGTAAGAACTTACAAATGCATTAATAAAATAAAAGAAATAATTTTCCTAATAAAATAGTTATGAAACCTATCAAATGTTTTATATTTTCAGTTAATCTTAATTATAAAATATTTTATAATTAAATTATAACATATATTATAATTAAAATTAATTTATAATTAATAATTAAAATATTAAAATATCTGATATCACGAAACATTTGATATAGTTATTATGAAAAAAGATTGTGGTGGTTAGGCCAATAGCAATGAATGTATCACCAAACAAATATGCAATTTTTTATTTTATTTTTTAGAATAAGAAACTAAGAGTTGGTAGTTTTAATTATTGGTGTGGATATATATTCTAATGTTTCTTTTGTCTTTATCTGAAAATGCAGGTTGATCAAGCTGTATCAATGGCATTTGGAGAGTGTGAGAAGGAGAACTATGTGAGGATTCAGTCAAACAAAGTGATGTCAAAGTCAAAACAGGGCAAAACGACGCCGGATCTGTTGTCGGTTTCGGAGGATATGTTGGGACAGAAGAACGTTGAGTCTGTTTTGTTCAAAGGGAAGAAGGTTGTGGAGAACACAAACATGGACAAGTTGGAGTTGTTTGGGGGAGAGTTGATTAAGGAACAAGAGAGGAGAAAAACTAGCATCTTGCCTACGGTGGTTTTGAAGAACTCATCACCCTCACCTAGGACTTCCTCAGCTACAACCTTGTCCACTTTATCATCATCAACTTGTTAGATTGGATTACATTATATTATTACTAGACAACCTTAAAAAGCCAAGATTAGGATGAAGAAATCCCTAATTAGGTTTAATTAATTACTATGAGGTTTGGATTTTTCTTGTGAGAGTGGAAGTGCTTTTTGTGGTTAATTATGGGTTAGCTGCCGCTTAAGACCAAAATATTAAAGGTAAATTGAGTCTGAGCTGTGCAGAGCTGAATCCTCAACACTACTTCGTACTACCTGTATTTTTTAAATTGTTGTTAGATTTTGGGTATATATTATGTGTATTTTAGTGATAGTGATTTGTGTATAGTGGTTATTATTGTTTAAAAAAAAGGATGAATTTTGTTCCAAGTTACCTTAGATTTTGTGGGTTTGAGTTGTGAGAATTAGATTTGTACCGTTTTCGGTGAGAAATGTTGATATTAGTATTGTGCCTGAATGCAATTAATTACAAAAAGTGATTCACTTCGACTTTATAATTTTTAAAAAAAAAAATGTGTGAAAAAGGAATTAGTACATGTTTGAATAGAATTTGAAAACAAAGGCAAGTGTCATTTTCTACTATGATGGTACGTTTGTCACCCATGACACACGTTTAGACTTATAAAATCAGAATCAGAATCGCATGAAATCAATTAATCAAATGACACTGATGTGGTTTTAATTCCTTTTACATTCCAGTATTTATTTCGGTTAAATAGTGGTAGTAGTGTGTCCTGACTCCTGTATACGATACATTAAGGTATTGTAGTTGAATCCCTGTATACGATACATTGATACAACGATACTATGTTCTCTATGCTTGAGTGGAGTTAAATAAATGACATTATAACAACATTATAGCAACATTAATAACTACTAATTCGTTACTATAAATGACCAAGTGATGTTAATATAATAATATTATCAAGTAAGCGTTCTTATAAAAATAATGTAAAAATTAAATTTTCAATGAAAAGTCCTAGTAAAATGAAAAAAAATGTTAGGGCAAAGATGATAGATATACTCATACAGTGGCGGAGGCAAGTGGCCGGCCCAAAAATTTTCAACAACTTTATATATATATATATATATATATATATA
>JASCZI010272508.1:2947-14293 GCA_036250425.1 Stylosanthes scabra | reverse complement strand
TTGTTGTGGTTCACTCTCTTCAGCTGGAAGATTCAAATCCAAAAGCCAATTTGATGCTTTATGTGCCCTTTTAGGCGTATCTGAGATTAAATGCCGATCGTGAAATCCATGGTCACCAATCAATTTTCTTTTGTTTACAAAAATTAGATTTGGCGCGGCATCTGTTAAACCGTTAGCTAAGTTGATGCTTTGGCTTCTTATGTCTCCAATCGCATTTTCAACTTTGATCTTGATAGCTCCCCCTTTCGCCCTTAGTATCCTTTCTTCAGGATAGTTGGAAGGTTCTTCTGTTGGCATCAAACTATCCTCGTAACTTGAGAAAGAAGTCACGAATGTTGCATTGTTTAATCCGACTTCTCGTCCATAAGAGTCTGTTATTTTTCTCGTCTTGATGGCTTGCAACAAACTGCTTTGAGTTACTGCATCTGCCTTGTCTACGTTTTCAAGAAAAACCACAGACAAAGTTTTCTTGAAAAACTCCCCAACAATAAAATCAAGGATGGTCTTCCCTCTGAATTTCACATTGCATCCTCTCATTTCGTTGGAACCTAGATCCACAAAAATAAAGCTTTCCCGGCTTCCATATAAAATTTCAGCTAAAGTAACAGCTATTTTCTTTTTGCCTAGCCTATCGGGTCCCATGAAATTCATCCATACACCTTGATCACTTGCTCCATACTGTCTAACCCCTTTTGTTGGGCTGCAAATTATTGCTTTGACGATAGCGTGTAATGCTTCATCTTGCCAGCTTACCTCCCTCGATAGAGCTTCAAAAAGGCTTTTGGGATTTTTCGGGTCAACTTGTCCGACATGGTCGAAACTTAAGCAGGAGGAAGACTGGGGCAGATGCTTCAAGATATTCCTATCAGCGAAATTGAAATTAGAAGAAAATTGGCTCCGGATTTCCTTCGGAGGCTCCATCGAATATTGATCAGCGGGTTTCTTAGATTTATTGCTGGTAGGAGAAGAGCATATTCCTAAGCCTAGATCAGTGGTTACAGAAGTCGCGGACGTAGGAGACATTTCACTACCATCGCACACACTTGAATTGGAGACATTGCATGATCTCAGGTCAACTGACTCGAGATCTTCTGCCTTTTGGAACATCTCAGAAAGTTTCGAGGTATGCTTCCCCTGCTTTTCCTTGGAAGCCAAAGGAAAAGGACAGGTTGATTGTGATGTAGACAGCACCTGCAGATCGACGTGTACTTCAGAGTTTAGGTTGATGATTTCAACAAGAGAATTGTCTGTAACTTTGCTGACATAGTTTTCAGCATCTTCCCTTTTGTTGTCGTTACAAAGAAAGCCAACAACAGTAGGGCAAGAATTTGCATCTGTGAATCGCTGGGGCAGATGATGGCAAAAATTGTCCATGTTCTTGTGCGCCGGCATGGATTCACTACCATCCAGCAAAAAAATATCATCCTCTTTGGTCTGCACTGAGTGGAAAAGAAAGTAAGTTTTACACAAACAAAATGAAGAAGACTTCATTGACAAATCATAACTCAAAATAGAAATCAATTTAAATTTTTCTTTTTAAGTAAATAGCCAAAAGCTTTTCCATAAATTTAGTTTGTGGATCTCTTGATATTCTCTATTTTAGGAGTGGTGAAAAAAAAATACACTCCATCAAAATGGCCCTTATATGTAACTAAATTTTCTGTTCATTTTAACCGATGTTTGTCCGAATGCCATGCAGTACACACCTTAACATTCAATCCTTTTGCTGCATTAAATTCTGCAATCTGTAGCCATGGTGGGCAGTTAGATTGGCATGGTTCGACGTCCGAAGAAGAAAATCTTTCCTTTGAAGCAGGGACTTCTTGTTCACACCTTTCGCCACTTTGATGGTAGTTGGGATTAGGAGCACGATAAAATGAGCCATGTAGGGGACTTTTCAAATCAGAAGGTGAAGAGAAAAATCCACCAAAGGGCACAAATGAATCCATTAAGCTGTAAAACAACAAAACTTGCGAGATCAAATGAAAATCCGTTTGCAGAATTCACATATATCTATCTATGAGCCTTGTATATATCAACATCTATGTATGAGCCTTCTAACCGCAATTCAAAACCATGACCAGGATTGAAACTTCAGAGTTCAGAGTGGATGTTACTCTTCATATCCAAATCAATATATACAATATAAATTGAAGTTAAATATCATCATGAAAGAAATATAAAAATCCAGCATGTTAACCCAAGAATCAAGTTCCACTAGAAATTAAAAAGTAAAAATAAAAAACCTTCAAAGGAACTGAAAAACACTCAATCCAAAGTATCAAAAGGCTCATCTATGAAAATCTTATTTTTTTTTTTTTAAAAAAGCAGAAAAATAAAATAAAATACCACCAACCGAAAACTACTTCACGCATGCACATGATGACTAAAAAATAATAATATTTTATCTGGTTTGTTGAAAGTTCTGACAGCAAACTACTACTTTGGATTTGGATTGCACAAGAAGCCAATCCAAACAAGAATGAATAAATAGGAGAAGAAAGAAAATCACCTGGACCTTGGTCTGTGGCAAGAAGAAGATGGTTGAAGAGAAGTTATTGGAACAAGTTGCAAATCCCAATCTTTCTCTACAAAAGGAAACCTTCCAACAAACTTCAAGTAACATTCATAGCTCCCAGCAAACCCCATCAACCAAACCCTCTCATTATGAACCTTCAAGAACCTCCCCAATTCACCAACAACACCACCCTCCTCACCGCCGCTATTCTCCTCCTCCGCCGCCGAAACAAAACCCTTCAAGTCCCCCAAATTCACCAACACTCCCGGTCCCACGCCTTTCTCCGCCGCTTCCTCTGCCTCCCTCATCCCCGACACAACCCTCAGCCCCGCCAGCTCCACCGGCAACACCCCCTCCCTCCGCTTCTCCACCGCCTCCACGAACCGCTGCAACGCCTCGCCAGCGCACGCGCCGAGCAGCACCGGGTTCCTCCCCTTGCTTCTCACCAAAACCTCCCCAATCCTCTTGAAACTCTCCTCCTCTCCGCCCTCTCCGCCGCCGGAAAACGGAAACCCGAAAAACCCTCCCCGGCGGCCCTGCTCCGGCAAGTTGCAAAGAAAAACCGGCGGACCACGCGATCTAGAGTAGCGAAAGAGCTGCGGCAAGGGTCTGAGTATAGCCAGCTTAATCTCGGAGCTCCGAAATCCCGCTTCAGCGAAAACCCGACTGACAACCGGGTCATCAAGAATCGATAACACCAAATGCTGAAGCTCAACTTTAACAGAAGAAACTGAAAACGGTTGCTGAGTTTGTTGGAGGTTGTTAGGGTGAAGCAAGAGGTGGTTATGGAACGTGTCAGGGTGTCGGCGCTGGTTAGCCTGAGATCGTTTGATGGCTGCCATGAGGGAGTTGGAGACGGGAGGGTCGGTGGAGGGGGTGGAGGAAGGGGAACGGTCGAGGGACACGGAGAGGCAGAGGTCGAGGGCTTTGAACTGGAGGCGGGGGGAGTAGGCGGAGTTGCGGGCGGAGCAGCATGCGTCGCGGAGGAGGGACGAGGACGGGAGGGAGAGGAGGGCGGAGACGGCGTGTAGGGAGGTGGTTTGGGCGTGGCCGCGGCGGCGGGCGACGGCGACGGCTTCGTCGAGGGCGCGGGCGGCGTCTGGTGTTAGGCATTGGCGGGCTGCTGCCACCGGAGTTGGCATCTTGGTGGCTTCACTTTCATACAACAAATTCAGAAATCAAAATAAATAAATAAAAAAAATCAGAAGAATCTTGGTTGTGAGTTGTGACTCTCTTGCCTCCTCCTCCTCCTCTCTTTGCGTTTGGAGTGAAAGGGAGGGATTTATTTATTTATTTGTTTAATTATTCATTTCCCACTATATATTTATGGATAATGCTATTTGAACAAGTGGTTTTGGCCAACTAAGTGCAATCAAGTGATTTATTGGTGTGAAATAATATAAAAAAGTGCACCTAAATAATGTTCTATTTGACACCGAAATTATCTTCTATTTAGCATAAAAATAAATCACTTGGTTGCACTTGGTTGGCGAAAACCACTTGTTCACATAGAATTATTGTATATTTATATTGGTCTCTAATTAATTAGATACTTTTATTCTTAATAATTTTTTGTTAAACTAAATATATTTTTATATTTAATCAAAATTTTAAAAATCTAAGTGAATTTTATTTGTTCCAATTTTATTTTATAATTTTTAAAAATACATCAATTTTGTTGTCGATGTAATATTAAAATTTATGGTTATTTTTAAAATTTCAAAAGTTGGAAAATATTTATATCCTATCAATTAGTTATTAACGTGTGTATTAAAATTTAGCTATCAATTGAGTTATTGGCATATATATTAAAACAATAATTTTATGTGAACAAATGGTTTTGGTCAACTAAATCTAATCAAATTATTTATTTTTATGCTAAATAGAAAATTATTTCGATGTCAAATAAAACTTTATTTATGTGCAATTTTTTATACTATTTGACATCGAAATAATATTCTATTTAACATAAATAAATTACTTGATTAGTCAAAATTACTTGATTAGCCAAAATCACTTATTCAAATAACATTACCTGTATTAAAATATAAAATATATATTAAAAAAATTAAATATATTTATAAACAAATTTACGACAACTAATTTAGTAGGATAGCGTACATATAAATATAATTTTTTATTACACCATGTAATTTTTTGTTCTCATTAAAAAAAAAATAAGATTTATGATGGATAAAAGCAATCTTAATCAATTTTATTAAAATATATTATTATAAAATAAATTTATAATTAAAATCCCTAATTTATTTTTAAAAAATTAATTTGAATATTTAATTAATTAATAGTATCATTTGTTAGAGTGGGAAATGAGGGTCAAAATGGAATAATTATGATGGAAGGGAAGGAGTGTGTGAGTGGGGTGAAATTTTTTTGCTTAATTAGGAAAAAACAACAGTTGGTTTTGTGGGGAGGCTTGGGAAATTTAAGAAAAGGGATTATGTGTTTTGTGTTTGGTGGTGAGAATGTGAGATCATGAGAGTGATTGGTTTTTGCTTGTGCAAGTACAATCATATTTCTTCTTTTAAGTAAGTTTTTAATTTATAAAAATAATTTAAAATTTTTTAATTCATGACTTAGAAATTATTAATGGTATGATTTTAAAATCACACATCTATATTTATTTCTTAATTTCTTTGTAGTATCAAATGAAAATGAGAAATAAAAAAGGAATAAAAATAATAAATAAATGTATGTATATAATAATGGTGGAGTGAGAAAAAAGGAAGGGTATGTTTATGTGAATGAAAATGGTGGGTCCAAGGCACCAAGGGGGCCAGGGTGAGTGTGAGTGAGATTTCACTGAAGAGTCTGTGACTTGGTTATATGAGTGAGTCATGACTCACAAGCCATGACCAATGCGCATAGATTCTTTAGTTCTATTTTCAGTGACAACGGCATAACGTGAGAAATACTTATTTATTGTATAGAATAAATTCAATTCTTCTTTCGCATTATTTTATTTTTGTTTTATACCTATTTATTCATTTTTAAATCACTTTAATTACTTTTAGTTGTTGCAGTGGGTCTGTGTTTACCATCTCGAGTTAACCCATTTACTGTAATTAGGAAAGCTTAAACCACAATCAACAGATGTACTTCATACCACCTGGCAAGGATGGATTGGTTGAGTGAACTGTGAACCTAGCTATTGTTATTGTACTCGCTTTAAATTTATTGCCACCACACGTAATGCACCATTTTATAATCCTTGTTATTTGCTTAATACTCATTCTATTTTGATTATAAATGTAAATCTATTTTTTTAAAAAGAAATTGGAAATCTAGTTTACATGTAACTAAGTAACCAATAAATTGATGACTAATAATAATTAACAATATAAAAGTTGATCATTCAAAAATTATTCATTCAAAAAAATAAAATTGATAATTTAAAATTAAAAAATAAATTATTCAAAAAAATAAAACAGATTTTTCAAAAAAATTAGACCAATAATCCAACCAAAACCAAAGCTCAAACTTCACCACTATTCTTTAGTCAATCATTTTCTTCTTCAGTCACCATCACCTCCACTTAATATCCGATTTCCATCGCCATTGTGTCACAACGAGTTCCGTCGCACCACCATCGCACCCAAGGACTATGTATATGGGAAGGGGCAATGGCCCTCTAAATTTTCAAAAATTAATAACAAAGCCCCTAAGCTTTCAAAAATTAACAATAAAGTCTTAATATTTTCATTTTAGCTTTTCCCAAAATTTATATTTTAGTTTTTTTTTATAAAAAAATTAAGGGTAAAGTATAGTTTATATCTCTGATATTTGTGAAAAGTTTTAAAAATACCTTTAACGTTTAATTTGATTCAATTTTACCCTAACATTTTCGATTGGTTTCAATTTTACCCTAACATTTTCGATTGGTTTCAATTTTACCTCTAATTATTGATAATTTTACCCTCAATAGTAAAAATATACAATAAAATGATCAAAAATCAATTTCTTAATCCTTAAAAAAAATTTTGGCCCCTAAAACAACGGTCTAGCTTCGCCGCTGATCGCACCTCATTGTCGCTATCAGCTCGGGGGCACTGTTGAGTCTACTTGTCGCCGAACAGCAATCTTCTACAAGAAAAAATCTAATAAGACGAAATTTGAGGAGACAAAGCAAGGCTCCGTGGACTACGACCACAACTAGTATGAGTCTCCAAGAAGCTCTCTAGCCTCCGAAAGGATGACATCCCCGCTCGTTACCGCATCAGAGTCGTCGGAGACCGCTTTCAGATAGACTGGATCATCTCAGAAGAAGGTGGTGGTCGCGATGCTATGAAGAGAGGTCAGGGCTTGCATCAAAAGAAGAGGAGGTCGCACAGTGATTATATAGAGAGAATTTTTTATTAGTACATTATTGGTTAAAAATATATTGTTCATTAATACATATCGTGTCCTGAATGAGTGCATCCAAGAAATCTTAACAACATGCATTGCTCTCGAATTAAGCTAAGGTTATAGTGATTGTGATGAATATATTTAAGCATGAATTATTTAAAATGGATTTTTACTGCTTCCCACTTGCTCATATATATCATGTGCGTTTACTAAGAGATGATGATGTGAATATTTTTAATCTAGAAGTGCATAATAATTGATTCAACCCATACCCCGCACACTTGACCTTATTAAATTAATTATGATTGATTGTCCACTAATCAATGTTTCCTTAACAGTAAAAGCCATATTAACTATGTGATTGGTTGTTAACCTCACACCACACATCACAATAATTAACACATCTCCTTTTCTTTTCTGGTGATAGAGGTGGGGGGTGAGTGAGTCTCAATAATCTTATAAATAAATAAAATTCATATAGTCAAATGTTTTAATCTGTTTGCTACCTTACCAATTCCCATGGGTCAAGCAATCTAAGTCAAGTTGTCACTTTTGATAGTGGTGGTGAGTGAATGGAAATAGAGAGAGGAGATAGTTTAGTTATTGATTTCGATATGATTATGGATATAGTCATTCATGTTATATTTTTCTATCGACTTAAACTTTTGAGGCAGTGATAATTTAATATATAAGTTATTTGAAAACGTTCCATGTATGAAAATTATAAAAATTAACTTTAGTTAACTAACATTAGTTAATTCTTTTAATTCTAATACTTGTTATTTTTTAGATGATTTAAGATTTAATATTTATAATTTAGTATCTAAAATTTAAAACAAATAGAATAATCTTGAAAAAAAAAATTGTATGACAGTGACAAAAAAATTGACTCTTTAATTGAATTCGGCAGAAAAATATCTTCCTTGTGTGTATAAAGAGCAGTTTGTAGCCAAGAGATTAGCTGATTAAGAAAGGTTTTGCCAAAAGAATAAATAAAGATTAATAAAACTTCGTCCAATACATGAAATTATAAGAGTACCAAAAAAAAAAAAAAAATGAAATAATAAACTTGCATCAATATCGTTTGAGTCGTCTATGAAGTTTCAAAATATAAAAATATAAGTTATTAGAGTTATATTTTTTGAGTTATTTTAATATTATTTAGGCTAAGCAAATAATAATTTACTCTTTAAGAATGGATATACGATTTTGGAAAAGTAACCATATTAAAAGGTTTCAAATACTTTTAAGACTTTTTCAAACCATAAAATTAAAACCTAAGGAATCATTTTAATTTTTAACCAAAAAATTATATATTAAAATAATATTTTATCCTATAAATTAATCTGTATCATTATATAATTCACATATATGAAATAAATAGTTAATTATGTAATTTATTATTTAATTTTGATGACATGTCCATGTTAATATGCCATTGAAATGATGTGGCATGCACCTAACACGCCATCTTAACATATCCTAATGTTGGCATACATATCACATAACCTAACTTATTAGCAAAATAGTAATTATCGAGATATAATTAATCTATCAAAAAGTAAACCCTATAAAAATGGTTACACGTCTACTTTTAATTAATTTTGTCTAGAAGCCAATGAACTATAGTTCATGCAGCTCTTTTATATTATAAAACGTCTCGATTTCAAGTCTTATTTAAAATGTACACACAAAAAATCGCATCTCAAATAACCACCACAGACCTAACATTCTTCGATACTTCACCTTCAGTAATAAAAATAAAAATACAAACTAAATGCACCCCTTAAATTTCAGGCTTTAACCTTAAATTCTCCTATTTTTCAAATATTTTTTTAAAAAAATAAAGGTAGAGTACCTATAAATCCTAATAAACCATAAATGTTAGTATCAAATAAAGCTCACTTTGAATTTCATGACCAAATAAACTAAACTTTTTTATTATTATTATTTTTGTGAGTAAAATGTCTTTTGGTGATGTGAAAATATCCCTGCAAAACCTAAAAGGAAAAAGTAGTTAAGGAAGAAAAAACAAAAGGGTCAAAGGTCCCTTCAAAATTGGGAAGAGAAAGAGTGAAAAGAATAGGGTAAGTGAAAGAAAGAAAGAACCCTACAACCACCACCGCACATATATCATTCATCTTGCCACACCACAATCTATGAATTGCCACTCACTCAAGATTTTCGTCGGCCAGTCAATACCAAAAATATTTTAAAAGCATCAAAATTCATCATGAAAAATTGGAATCCTGCTAAATTTTGTCATGGAATATTAATTAAAACTAATTTATGAATATTTTTATTAGATAGATTTAATTAAACACTTACAATACGTGAGATTATTATATTCACCGGTGACATCAATCGGTTAAATTTGTCTAATAAAGATATCCTAGTTACAAGTTAGTTTACAATTTTTTATGGTCAATATTTAATTTTATAATCAGTTTTGATATTTTAGTCGATATAATTCATTTTTCTTGTACTTATTTATATATAATCGCGTATTTATATACTAAAAATCAATCATTAGGTAACTATTATATAAAAATATGTATTCAGTCTTTTTATAAAGAAATTTAACTATTCTATTGCAAAAAATTTTAATTATTCTATTATAATAAAATTGATATATACATATTATTTAATTGTAAAAATTTAAGAATTAATATGTATGAATGTATATAAATATATAAATTGATTTGATAATTAATTTTTAATGGATAAATAATATTATATACAAAATAATGCTATTTGAACAAGTGATTTTGGTTAACCAAATTCAATCAAGTCTTTTATTTCTATACTAAATAGAATATTATTTCGTTGTCAAATAGTATAAAAATAACACATAAATAAAATTTTATTTGACATTGAAATAGTCTTCTATTTAACATAAAATAAATAATTTAATGATTTAATTGATTAAATCATGTGTTCACGTAAAATTATTATTATTATTATTATATTTTTTTGGTGTCCATATATATATATATATATTTTGCACACAAAATTTTATAAAAGAAGTGATTTTATTAGTGGGAGGAGAGGAAGCATCTCCAATCACCATCAGAGTGCCTTTTGATACATAACATTTGGTTTCCCACTTCTTTTTCTTCTCTTCATATTATACCCCACGGGAGTCAGAGAGGGAAAGGTAATGAAAAGGCTAAGGATTTGACATGCAAATTTGTTGTTACCTATTGTATTCTAGTGTGTCTTTTCTTTTGCCAACGTTTTCACCTCCTTTTTCTTTTCTCCAACTTTTCTTCCCCTTACTTCAAAATATCAAACACCATCTCCCCCCTTAACCTTAACCTTAACCTTGTATATTTATTAATTGGGGTCCCTCCTCCAACTTCCACGGCAATAATTCAACCACCTTATACCCATTTACAATCTTTAATTCACAATTCTAAACTAGTGTTAAAAGAATGATTTTTTTAAAAAAAAAAAAAATACAATGACTACTAAGTTTTGTAACATCCCAAAATAATTGTCCAAAATATAATTTGTTTTATTATCTTTTATTTGCTAAGATAAGGTAATATTATATGTGTGAATTAGTTTATATTATAAAATTTTTTTTCTAATATCAATATCATGTTAAAATGATACACGCAATAAGATTTGATGTAATAAGATTTCAAAAAAAAAAAAAAACAAGCCATCGATAATGAATAGTAATGCATAGTAACTATAATAATAAAATAATGAATAGTGCATAGTAAATAAAATAATAAAATATTAGATAAATAGTAAATTTTTTTATATATAAATAAGGGAGGGGGGAGTCGCAGGAGGAGGGGAAGAAAGAAAGAGAAAAAAAAAAGGGAGAGAAAAAAAAAAGAAGAAGAAGAGGAAGAAAACGAAGTAATAAAAATATTAAGGTAGATATTTTTTTTTACCTTTTGGCTATCGTATATCATTAATATTATTTTCTTACATTATTTATTTGGACTAGTGCGGACTACCGCGAGGTCTGTTTAATATTATTATTGTGATTATTGTTATTATTATTATATTTATTATCATGCTATTATTATTACTACTATTATATTATTAGTATTATTGTTATTATTACTACTAATCCATCACTAATATTATTATTATTATGTTATAATTATTACTATCTTAATGATAGAATTTATTGCTAATCTGACAATAATAATATTCTAATTACTTATTATTATTGTTATTAACTAATCTAGCTATTTCATTATTATTATTATTACTAATCTAATTATGTTATAAATATTATTATAATGATATATTATTAATACTATTACTATTAGTATTACTAATATTACTATTATTAATTCTGTTATTATTATATTATTATTATAGATATTATAAATATATTATTATATATTATTATTATTCCTATTATTATAAATATTATTATTATTAATATTATTATGTGTAATATTATTATTACTATTATAATAGTTATATAAATATGA